>APFE031235484.1:101836-160834 GCA_000404065.3 Pinus taeda | reverse complement strand
CAGGTGCAGAGAGACTCATAGAGCACGGCAAGAGAGATCTTGCGACGGAGTTTGAGATGAAGGACATTGGCTTGATGCATTTCTTTTTGGGTTTGGAGGTGTGGCAGGAGGAGGGGCATTTCTTCCTGGGGCAGGGGAAGTATATTGTGGACATCCTTAGTAGATTCCACATGGAGGATTATAGACCCATGTTGACACCGATGATCACCAACTGGAAGAAGCTTCATGCTTCGGATTCCGAGTTGGTGGATCCCACATTGTACATGCAGCTGATTGGTTCCTTGATGTATTTGGTCAACACTATACCAGATATCTGTTTTGCAGTCAACACGATGAGTCAGTTTATGTGTGAGCCTAGGAAGGTTCACTGGGTGGCTGCAAAACACATTTTGCGGTACTTGCAGGGGACAGTGAATTATGGTCTGGACTACAGGCAGGGAGATGGAGTGAGATTGGTAGGATACACTGATTCTGATTGGGCAGGTTGTGCTTCTGATAGGAAGAGCACTTCAGGGTGCTGTTTTGGGTTGGGTTCAGCAGCAGTGTCATGGTTCAGCTGGAAGCAGCAGTCATTAGCACTGAGTTCAGCAGAAGCAGAGTATATGGCAGCCAGTCTAGCTAGTTGTGAGGCCATCTGGCTTCGCAAGATGTTGTTTGGCTTATTTGGTCAGCCGTTGAGACCTTCAGTGATTTACGGTGATAATCAGAGTTGCATTAAACTCACGGAGAATCCAGTATTTCATGACAGGTCAAAGCATATCGGGATCAGATATCATTTCATCAGAGACTATGTTCAGAAGGGAGCTGTGAAGCTTGAGTATATTTCCACTGATGAGCAGGTAGCAGACATTCTTACCCAAGCCTTACCACGGGGCAAGCATGTTTACTTCAGAGACAAGATGGGTGTGGTGAGGAACACCTTCCTCGGTAAGAGGGAGTGTTGAAATTTGGTACCGGAGGACAGGTGGTTCCTTAGGCTTTGATCTTTGGCCTAGGGAAAAGTGTCCAAAATATTTTAATTTTTCTCCTAAAGTGACTTTATAATTTTTATAAAGTTAAAATCTAATTTAAAAGTGACTTTAAGTGATAAAGTTGCTAAGTCTAATTTTAAAGTGACTTTTATAAAGTCAATGAAAAATTAGAAAGGAAAAGTGACTTTGGAAATAAATGACTAAGTGGGTCTTTATTAAAGTGGGTGAATTAAAAAATAGAAAGTGAGATTTAAATGTGCATTTAATCTCAGCCATTGATCTAAATCTATTTCAGCCATTGGATTTAGAGATCACCCAAAAGTCACTTGGATCACCCAAAAGTCACTTGGAGTTATATTAAGGGAGGAAAGGAGGAAAAGATCACATTCGATTCAATTCTTTCATGATCAGATTGAGAGAAGGAGAGCAAGAGAGCAAGGGTGATTTCTGGACAGTGAGTTGCGGAGTATCAACAGCGGAGTAACAACAGCGAAGTTTCAGCAGGGCAGTTTTTCAGCAAGGCTGAGGTAAGTTGTAAAAGTTTGCTTGCTGATTTTTGCTGAATATTTTCTTGCTGTAAAAAAGACATTTTTAATAAAGAAGAGCTCTCAAACTGGTTTTCCCCAAGAGTTGTAGGGGGTTTTTCCAGGGTCACATTGACCAAAAATATCAGTGTTTTAATGTGTTTTAATGGCTGTTTATTATTGCTGATTTTTTATTTCTACAATTTCGAGCATTCTGTAAATTTTCTAGAATTTGTGTTTTCAGCAAATTTATTTTTTTCAGCTTGTTGAATGTATGGTTATGGGAAAGGGCATTTAACTACATGGGAGAAATAAGGAGAAACTGAAAATCGGGGTGGGAAAGCAGAAATTTTAACATGAAATGCGTTTTGTCCCAGTTTCCTCAAGGAAACGAGCCTCCCCCCGACGTTTCCTTCAACATAGATTATTATGTATATATTTTATTCATAACAAAGACCATTGACCTTGACCCAAGACCAAACCTTCCAAGTGGTGAGCTAGCCATCTCCCCAAACCAATTTTCTGCAAAATGATGACTGAGGAAACCCTAGTTCTTTCCACAGATCCGCACGTGTGAGCTGCCCAAACACAAATTTTCCTTTTTCACCTTAGACTTTGCTGGATCAGATCTCCTCTTCACTTCGTATGGATAAGATAAATAATACTTGGTCTGATCTATATCTCAAATGAGGACAACGAGTTCCCTTTTATAGGCTTTTAAGGAGGTGAATTGGGCCTCTCTAGGCCGACATGAAGAGGGTTGGCCGACCCATCACTTGGAGGCTTATAGACATGACATTTTATAGTAAACTTTTTTTTTTCTTGACACATGGGCCTTCCAAGGGCTAATACATCATGACTCTGACCTTTTTACTTGTCAACAAGACCCCTAGAGAACTCAATTGGTGCTTTGACCTAGGATCACAACATGATGGGAAAGAAACCCATTTCAATAATGATAATTTTCTTTTACAAACAATTTTTCTTTCCTTTTTCTTTTGATAAGTACATCAATAATTATATAAAGTCATGACTCAAGCATAAATTATGAAGACCGACACTAGTTGCATTTCAACATTTTGTACCTTCAGTCCTCCAAAATATGGCTCTCTGCCCTCTTGAAGCTGCCCAAACAAGGCTCGACCTCCTTGCAATACAACAAAATCCTTGCGGCCCCAAACCAGAGATATATGTGCCACAAAACCACTCCAAAAAGCACCTAGATCTTCTTATGTAGCCTCGGCATGCACTCCTTATCTACTTGGCCCTCAAACAGTCACAAAAAGTCACTAATCCAAGCTATTTTCTCCTTTGCTGGGTTCTCCTTAGATCTGCGGCCACTTTAGATGTGTATCATATGAATTGTTGCTCTTTGGATGTGCCATTTGAGGTCTCCAAACTCCTTTTATATGTTTCTCTTGGATGCCAAAGATTAGCCATTGCGACACACTTCTAAGCCTAGTCGACTTGTTCTTTGTGCCACAAGCCCACTTGAAACATACAATTTTTTTCTTGCTTTGTAGACCTCCTCTCTTGGTGCTTGAAGTTGCCCCTGTTCACCTAAGGGTGCTCTTCTATCTCCAAGAGTCAAATCAACAAAAGTCAACATGGTTTTGGCCCAACTCCTTTTGGTACAAAGCACACAACACTTTTGTGGTGCCCATTCCTTTAAGACCTTGAGCCCTGGGGCTTGGAGTACCTCCCAAGCTACCAATCTCAACACATCTAACAGAGTCAAGAGAATCTCATCATCCACATCCTTAACATAAATATTGATCTGATTCACAATGCTTGAAAGCACAATGAAGGAAGAACATATCAATATCTTGTATCATGTTTTAGGCCTATGTTTTAAGCAAGTGTATATCCGTTTTAACTTCAGATCTGTCAAATACACAGAGCGATCAAACCCCTTGACATTCAAACTTTTTTGAGAGTGCAAAACTTGAGGAATGTTTCACTTCAAAGGATTTGATCCCTCTTGGTGCTTAATATATTCAGAGTTAAAATGGACGTATGCTATTGTACTTTCCAACCAAAACTAGCAACAAGAGAGCAAACTACCTAAATATTGAGAAGCTCTTTGCTATAAACCAAGCCTTGTATCTCTTGACACAAACATTTGGTGAACTTGGTTTTGTAAAACCATTTGCATTTTGTTATATTTTCCTTTTATGAGTAGTTAACCAAATCCCAAATATTGTTGTTCATCTAAGAATTGTACCCTTTAGCCATTGTAGTCTTGCATTCTGTTGGATTTATCAAAATACAAGAAATGAACCCATGTAAATTGTGTTTTATTACAATGGAGCCCCTTGATACAATGGGGTTGATACCCTTTTATTTCATTGACTTAGGTAGTTGTGCCACCAAACTTCATTACTGACTAATTCCTTAATTTGATTTACTAAAGTCATCATTATACTATAAAACTGCTATTTTATTGAGCCTTGACATTTAATTCCCTGTATAAATTGATGTTTTTTTAATTTCTTTATTAACTTTCATTTAGATCTTTGATTCTTCCATAATAGGAGAGGGGGACAAATTTTGCATATTGGTTTTACCATTTGCCTACTTAATGACTAGCATGGAGTCCCTAGTCTCTGTTGTTGTTTAGAATCGTTCCCAATTGTTATTTTCATCAGTAGTTTGAGAGCATACAATTCTGTCTTCTTGTTTGTACCTTCTCCCAATGTAGCTTTGAAATATATACATCTAGCATCATGCATCCTTAGGGCCCCCTTTTGAGTTCATTGCTCAATATCCCAGCGTAGTTGTGTGTTCTTCCAATATAGGCTTTTTGGCCAAGCTATAGCATCTTCTTTTTTCTTGGGTAAAATTTACTTCAGATCAAACAATCGAAATAGGACTTATATAACTTTGCATTATCATCGTCCAATCCAACCTTATTGCCATATACTTATTGTCTTGGGTTGTATAATGTAGGCATGTTACATTATTAATGATGTTATTTCAAATATGTAACATTACCTCTCCCTTCAAAATACATTGTCCTCAAAGCATTCTTGAGGAGAATCCCCTTGTGATTTCATCTTCTTGTAGCACCCCCTCTTGATGCTTTTGTGTTTAGTTGCGGAAGGCTATTGTGATTCTAGTTTTTTAAAATTATTTTGACTATTTGCAAGGCTGTTTTGTAATAGGATCACAATGGTTTTGATTTCTTTTAGCTTGTCTTTTAATGCAGATTCTTCGTGACTATAAGTACAATGTTTGCTTAGATTACCTTAATGTGTAGATAAGTTTTCTTTAAACCCTTCTTTTTGAATTGATTGTGATGCCCCTAACTTGTGATGTGGGCTTCATGAACGTATAGCTTATAGTATTTCCCTCATCATTTGAATTCCATAAATTGTCTTGGGAGGTTTGTGGCATAGGAACCAAATTGAATCCACTACTCCACACCTAATATCTCATCCATCCCATTGAGTAGTAGAGCACATAATAGGATCACAATGTTTCCGATTTCTTTTAGCTGGTCTTTTAATGCAGATTCTTCGTGACTATAAGTACAATGTTTGCTTAGATTACCTTAATGTGTAGTAGATAGGTTTTATTTAAACCCTTCTTTTTGGATTGATCGTGATGCCCCTAACTTGTGATGTGGGCTTCATGATGGTATAGCTTATAGTATTTCCCTCATCATTTGAATTCCATAAATTGTCTTGGGAGGTTTGTGGCATAGGAACCAAATTGAATCCACTACTCCACACCTAATATCTCATCCATCCCTTTGAGTAGTAGAGCACAACATCCAATTTGTCGTTGTAAGTTTTGTGTGTGCATCTTCCTGTTCCTTGGACTTGTTGACCGTTGTTGATTGTAACAATGAGATCCTTCATAGGGTACGCAAAACGGTCTAATGGTTTTGTAGTATTGATATCGATGAAATTGTGTGTTCTTCTAGAGTCTACCAATTTTATGATATTATTCTTTATGGTTCTCTAGAGTTTTGATAATTCTATTTTTACCCTTAGAGTAACCATATAGTGGTTGATTTAACAATGTAATGAGCAATAGTTCATTTATAGAGGAATCTGCAACATAAGAGGGGAAGATGGTTGAAATTTGTTGAGGATAAATAATAAATATTTGATAATGAATAAAAATGAGTTGAATAAGTATTTGATAAAGGACTTTGAAAGGGCACAGGAGGGAGGCTGAGTTCATCTAAGTCAACCATGTGCCGTACAGCCTCAGCTGTACAGGCCGCGACCTCTCAAGGTCAAGTCAAGCTGAGTGAGGGCACTGAACAAGAAGAATTTGCTAAAAGAGGTTTTACACATCTGTACTTTTATCTCAGAATTTGCTGAAGCTAATAAGAACACAAGTTTGCAGGTTTCTCTTGGAGATGGGGTTTCCTGGGTATTTTTTTATGTTTCATGTTGTGTTTGTATTCAGTCTTTTAGTTTTCTAATGTGCATGCTATGGTTAGAAACTCAATAGTGTTCATAGTTTAAATTTCAGTTCTGCACCTTCAGTTTTGCATTTCTGGGTAAATTTTTTTAGTAAATTGTAAATCAAGTTGTTGAGTTTAAAAAGTCTAACATGGCATTAAAGCATTAGTCTCTAATTAGAAGGCAAAACACCAATGTTTCTTCTTACAGAAGTAGGTTCGACATTCAGAGGGAGCAGGAAAGACAAAGTTGACTTGACAACTAAGGTTTCAGAAAGCAATGGCGCACCTAGGGCTTCGTTTTCGAAGATAGGCTTGACGGTGCCTCACACTATGTCTGTGGAGGGAATGAATTGGTTTTCTTTGAGGAGCAGGGCGTATGGGACTTTGTGGACAAAGTTCCGGCATTACCCACTTACCCTCAATTGTTGGCTGCGCATGACAAAAAGGACACAGAATTCAGCTTGAAGGGGTCAAAGACCACATAATACCTCACCTGTTTGAGAAGAAGACAACCAAAGAAATGTGGATAACCATTGTGGATTTATACTAGAGCAATAATGAGATTAGGATAATGATGCTCAAAGACAGGTTAAGGAGCATCAAGATGTCAAAGTCAGATTCTGTGGTGACTTACCTCATCAAGTTTACCCAAGTAAGGGATGAGCTGGCAGGTGTGGGCAAGACTATCCCAGACTTTGAGTTGGTGCACTTAGCCTAGCTGGGCTTCACCAAACCTTGGGAGACTTTTATTAATGAGGTTGCAGCTAGGGAGAAGCTTCCAGATTGGGAGAGACTGGAGTGATTTTGTCCAAGAGATATGGAGAGGGTCTTTGTCAGGATCTCATGCCAAGACTAAAGACGAAGAAAATTTTGCCTTAGCTAGTAAAAAGGGAAAATTGAAGGGCAAGAAGGGTGGTGAGTTGGGCTCCAAGGGAGAGAAGAAGAAGAAGGATCTGAACAAAATCAAATGTTTCTCATGCCATTGGGCATTATGCTACTAAATACCCAATCGCAAGAAGGGTTCCAAGAAGTGTTGAAGAATGTAACTAGGTTCGGTCTTCATGAAATGTATTTACTATTTATGAAAGAACGAAAAAGAAAAAGTTATTATTATTACAATGACTTATTAAAGCATGGGTTTCATGCTTGGGTCATCATTTTATAGGTCAAAGTCCCCATTGAGGACTTCTAGGTTTTATATTGGGTCATTAGAGTCACTGTCCATTTAATAAAACCCTTCTTGGGCTTTTGAATCATGTAAAAGGTATTATTAGAGTCAAATATGTAATTTGTCACCTCCACACCAAGTCGGCCTACAAGAGGACAAATCGACCCACAAAAGAGGCTATATATACAAGTGCAGTTCGATCTATTTACTCACCAACTTAACAAGTTCGATACACAAGAAGAATGTGCAGAAAAGTGCGAAGTTCAAGGAGAAGAAAGAAGGATTTCAAGTCGAAGTTTCTCGACCATCTCTCTCTTTTATGCGAAGTTACTGGGCATTTGCTGGGTCAAAGATTCTGCTACTGGGAAGGTCGAAGTTCTGTTGATGGGAAGGTTGAAATTCTGGATTTGCTGGGTTGAAGTGCTGTTGCTACAGGTTCGAAGATCTAGATCGAAGTTGCTGGAAGGAAGGGTTGACTAGGTGGTTGGAGGAAGTCTATGTCTAGGTTGAAGAGTCTTGGATTATCTCGTCTTAACTACGAAATGAAGAAGTTTGACTGGGTTTTCCCGTAGATGAGGGTTTTGCCCTGGCAGAGTGCCTACATCTTGTGTCTCTTGTTTTGTGATCTTTATACACACATAATTTGGTAATTGCTTGATGAAAGATAATATAATAAAGAAGTAAAAGAAGCCAACATAATTCACAAGTAATTATCAAGAAAGAGAAATCAAGCCCTAATTCTACTAGCATTGATTTCTCTATAGAGATTGACGAGTTCTCAACCAAATTTGAGGGGGAGTTTTCCCTCATTACCTATATGGCGAGTTCTATTGGTACATTGAGAGTGGAGTGTCCTGTCACATGACGGGAAACAAGGAGTTCTTCTGCACACTGACAAAGAAAGACATGAAGTTTCACATTGAGCTAGGAGATGATGGGAGGTATCGCGCCAAAGGGCTTGGTACAACTAGATTCGAGAGGGAGTCAGGAAAACCATGATATCTTAGAGATGTTCTTTATGTTCCAGGCCTCAAGAAAAACCTCATTTCAGTGTCAACACTTGAAGATAAGGGGTATGAAGTAATCTTCAGAGAGGGAAAGTCTTCATTCGACTCCATAATTCAAAAGTTGCCAAGCAGGTTGGGGTTAGATAGAAGAATCTGCTCAGATTACAGTTTTAGACAACCACAATGTTTATGAGCAGAGGTGGTTGTAACTCAAGACAAGAAATGGGTGAGTTATGGCATAGGCGTATGGGGCATTTGCACCATGGGGTGCTGAAGGTGCTCAAGGAGATAATGACCGAGCTGCCTGAGTGTAACATAGATCACCATGACGTGTGTAAGGAGTGCAAACTAAGCAAGTATGCCAAAACCTCATTTCCTAGCAGTGACCACAAGGCCAAGGCAATCTTCGACCTTGTACATTCAGACATGTGTGGGTCCATGCCTTCTGTACCCCTTAGTGGGTACAAGTATTGTCACCTTTATTGATGTTTTTTGAGAAAGAACTGGATATTCTTCATGAAGAACAAGTACGAGGTCTTCTCAAAATTCTAGGAGTTGAGAGCCTTGGTGGAGAACCAGACTAGAAAGAAAATCAAGGCACTAAGATCAAATAATGGAGGGGAGTGTTAGATTTTGTAGCTCAGAGAGGTGTTCTAGTCTCAAGAGGTGTTAATGAGGCCATGAGCACAATATAACTAATTATCTCCAAGCCCAACTTATTTTTCTAAGGGAAATCATCTTAATTAGATTATTAATCACTTCCAAAGTTTAACTTAGTGAAAAAGGTTAATCAATAATAATTGAGACAAGTTGATTTCTCTCTAGTAACTTCAAGAAAAGGTGTTTGATGGAGTCAAGATGATCTTAGCCATCGATTGGGATATAGATCTTGGCAATTGAATTCTCAACAAGATATTATAATAGGAAGCCGATGGGAATCTTAGAGATCATAGCAAATGAGCAAGGACGTAGTGATAGCGTGGGTTAACCCCAATGAGGGTTTCAAGAATGATCGAGGAGAAATTTTCCAGAGAGATTTCTTCATAGTGATTTCTAGTTTCTGAGAGATAAGAGGCCGAATAATTTATGCAGAGGGAAGCCAAATTTGCTAGTGCAAGTCGCTGGCGGAGCAATTCATGTTGCCAGTTGCCAGAGAAAATTGTTGGGAGTAGTGCTAGTAGCCTGTGCGAATTGCTGGAGACACTAACTTCTTGGACCGATTTCCCAAATGTAGTGCGGGTTGTCGGGAAGGACAATGTGCATTTCCAGTTGGCTAGTGCGAATTTTGGAAGTGTGAATTATCAGTTGTAGGCAGAATTTATTTGCAAAGGTTCAATTTGGTGATTGGAAGTGAAGAAATATTATTTGTTGAAGCTTTGCCATTTTACAACAAGTAATCGTGATAATTTTCAATTATAGATTTGCTGAAGAATAATAAAACCTTTGTTTGCAGAACCGATTTTCTCACAATTGGGGTTTTTCCAGGGACAATTTTGTTAATTTTAGGTATGTTCTATGCTGAGAGCAATTTTACATCAAGTTTCCATATTAGCTCAATATAAATTCTAGACTAGCAATTACATTTAGCAGGATAGTAAAATGCAGATAGAACATAAACGTAAATCGCAGAAAACAAGCCAAGAGAAGAGGACATAAGATGTGGTGCCAGCCAGGGACAAACCCTAATGTGGGGAAACCCTTGATCAATTCTCCTTATGTTCTTCAATAGTTCAGTAGAGAGAGAGATAGTACATATAGAGAAGTCAACATTTTGACTTGTCATAATAAGAGTAGAGATCTTCTCTAAGAACATGACACATGAGGTAGTTGATCTGAACTCAGGTGAAGGCAAAGTGCTTCAATTGATCCTCCAAGGCGATTCCATCACCATGCTGCAACCATCACAGCGCTGCACCCATCACTGTTATGCTGCATCTCATCATGCTGCACTAATCATCACTGTGCTGCACCCATCATGCTGCACTTCCTCATTACTATGCTGCATCTCAACATGCTGCACTAATCATCACTGTGTTGCACCACTGTCATTGTGCACAATGCTGCACCATTCATCATGCTGCACTTTGCTGCACCATACTGCACCATGCTGTGCCCATCATGCTGCACTATGCTGCACCATATTGCAGCATGATGTGCCCATCATGCTGTCACCTATCACATCATTATGTTGCACCACTGTCATTGTGCACTATGCTGCACCATATTGCACCATGTTGTGCCCATCATGCTGTGTCACCTATCACATCATTATGCTGCGCCACTGTCACTGTGCACTATGTTGCAGCGTACTATACCAGGTTGTGCTCATCATGTTGTCACTTATCACATCCCAATGTTTTAAAACTCTGACTCGGTCGAGGGTTGACTCCGACTCCAACTCAGTATCGACTCGGCTGGCTCGATTTCAATGACTTGATTGTTGTAAAAAATACATTATATATATATGTGTGTGTGTGTGTGTGTGTGTATTTTTTTTATAAAAAACATAATTTTAAAGTTTTTCATTCATGTTTCCAAACACACAACATTATAATATAGATGGAAGACAACATATGATCAAAGTAGGCTCATGAATATATCCATTATATCAAAATGGCACCTAGTGCACTGTCCAATGGCAATACATACATGATCAAAGATTCAAAACAAAAAACACATAACCAAGGAGGCTAGAAATGGCCTCTAGAACAAAAGTAAACTGTGACCAGTACTATTGGCTAGTAGCTACTGCTAGAGGAGCCAAGTTCATATGGATCAATCTCTGGATCCTCATCAGAGTCAGACAAGGGGCCCCATGGTTCCTCCTCCTCATCATCATCTCCAGTTGCAACTGTAGAAGTGGTAGCACTAGCAGGCTGTGCAGTAGATGCAAGCTGAGATAGAGAAGATATGCGGCTCCGCTTCTGTCGTGGCTGAGCAGAGGAAGTGCTTGCAACTGGAGTCCTTGCTCGCTGTGTGGCTGAGTAGAGGAAGCATTTGCAACTGGAGTCCTTGCTGGCTGAGGCTGGTAGTACAGGTGGATCGGGAACTGCATTCATCTGAACATCATGTTCGAGTGATGCCTCCATATCTAAATGTAAATCAAGATCCTCATTAGGATCAAACTCTGCTGGATGACTCTCCACTACCCAATCTGATGTTGGATCAATGTCTTCCAACACAATGGGATCTGAATCAGGTCTTTTTGTTCAACAATTGGTTTTGTCTGAGCCGGAGGTTGTATTGGACATAGACTAGATCATTTAACCGTTTTTGATCCAAACAGTTTCTCTTCTTTGTGTGAATCCTCTCAAAGACAGACCAATTGTGCTCACACCCAATAGTACTGCAAGTTTGACTCAAAATACGAATTGCAAACTTCTGCAATTCAGGACAATGGCCACCAAAAGCCTCCCACCATTGTGCTGCAAAAAACATAGGAGTGTAATGAGTTAGCTCAAGAAAATTACAAATTATATCTAACTTTCAAATTATAAACGATTTAACAAAATTTAAAAAAAGTAAAACTATTAAGAATTTGAAAATTGAAATTTTTGTTTACTTGGCTCATCTTCTTCTCTTGCAATCTTTGCTAGGTTCTTTCCAAAGGTACCCAAGGCATTGCTGAAGGTCGTGACCTGTCGGTGTATTTCCAGTTGATCAGACTCCAATGGCATCATGCAATCAATGCAGTCAATCAGTCCATCTCTGACCTTCCCCCTCAAAGCTCCTGACTTCTTAGCTTTATAATGATACCGTGGGTTCAAAAAATACCCAGCTGCATGTATAGGGCGTTGGAGTTGATTGTTCCATCTTTCATCAATGATTGCCCAAATGGGCCCATACTTAGCCACTCTATCCCTATATGCCCTCTTTATTTGCCCCTTTGCTTGATCCATAACCTCATAAATGAAGCCCATAGCCAATCTTTCCCAATCCACCAACCGCAACACCTTAACTAGTGGCTCAACAAGCTTCACAATCTCTGCTGCCTTTCTCCAAAATGTTTCTTCATTTAACTTTCTTTTTCAATTCTTTGCCTTCTAGTTTGTGAGACCAATTGCTTTGATTCCATTCATCACTGGAAAACATCTTTTGCAAGTTTCTATTTTGGGAAAGCATAAATTGCAATGTCAAAAAACGAGTAGCAAATCTAGTGATGGCGGGCTAATATTATCCCTGCCCCCAAATGTGTTTCCTCATGAGTTTCAAAATCCATGAATGATTGTAGATAAATTTTGTTATGCTTTTGGCATGATCTACAATGTTTTTGACCCAATCTAATTTTCCAATATCCTCAAGCATGAGGTCTATGCAATGTGCAACACACGGGGTCCAAAAGATGGTCTTGTGTTTTACCAACAAGAACATAGTTAGAGGCATTATCTGTGATGACTTGAACAACATTAGCCACCCCCACCTCCTCAACAACCTGATCCAATAGTTGAAACAACAATTGCCCATATTTTACCTCATCAGATGCATCAACTGATTTTAAAAACATGGTTCCTTGTGGGCAGAAGATAAGAAAGTTTATGATGGTACGGTTTCTTTGATCAGTCCATCCATTTGACATGATGGTACATCCTGTTCTTGCCCATGAGTCCTTGAAATCTTTCAAATACTCATTAATGGAGGCAATTTCTTTCTGCAAACGATACCCCTTAGCTCATGCATAGTAGGGCCTTTGAAGCCTTTTCCAGCAGCATGTATGGCATCAAACATAGGCTCATAATATGGGGAACGAGAAGCATTGAAGGGGATATCAACATCATACCACCATCTAGCTATGTGATCACAAGCAGTCTCCCTCAATTCTTTCTTCAAATGGTCATCTAAAGTGGGCTGCATTTGACTTTTACTAGCTTAAGGACCATGTGCATCTAATGGAGAGGAGGGAGTGAAATAACTTTTGATAGTCATATCACCCTTTTTCATTCTACCCTTTCCCTTATCTTGAATAGAACCAAAAGAGGGAGGAACATCTCAGAAAGGGTTGGATGCATCAGTACGAGGGATAGAGGAAGAACCCTCAAAATCATAATGGGGGTTGGTAGCTATCACTTTTTGTATCTCCCTCTTCCTCCCAATTTCAGCCTCTAACTCTTTTTGCCTAACCTTATCTTCTTTAAACTTCTCAAAGTTGGCTAACAATTCCTTCCTAATCTCCCCAATTTTTGGTGAGGTACATGGAGTAATTTGGCCTCTAATCCTCGCCGAGTGTTGTTTCAGCCTATTAATGCCCCCAGGACCTTTGTTAATTTTCCTTTGGCAAAATTTGCAATGCATTTGACTATCAACCATTTCAACATATGCCCAAGCAGCATCTTTCACTCTAGGTGCCATTTTTTGACTAGGAAATGAAAGCAAACAATTTGAAAATGAAAAAAAAAACATTGATTCAATGTTCATTTCTTTCACAAAAAATTTAATAAGCAAAAATAGATTTGTACAAGTGAAAAAAATACCTCCAAGCTCAAACTGCCTCCTCAAGCTTGCTCCAAGAAATCAACTCCTCAATGCTGCTCCAAATGGCTGCCCAAGAAGCTACTCACTCTGTTGCAATGCTTGCCCAAGACTCCTCACTGCATTCAACAACTGCTCACAAACTCTCACTGAAGTTCTCACTTAAATGCATGAGATGGCTGTGAGAGAATGAGAGCATTTGAGTGGGTTAAATAGGGTTTGGGAGAGGGGAATGGACCCCAAATAGCACTGAACCAATTTTTAAAACAACTTGGAGTCCCCAACACTCGGCAAAACCTTAGAAAAAAAGAAAAAAAGAAAAAAAAGAAAACACTGTTTTTGGGGTCTACTAGCCGCATGAAGTGACTCGGCCGAGTAGATACGGATCCGGCTGAGTCGGCGGACTTAAGACTGACTTGGCCGAGTCATGCCATGACTTGGCTGACCGAACCGGATCGTTGGTCGAGTCGTAAATTTTTTTACCGGTTCGGACCAACTCGACCGAGTCAGTTCCGAGCCAGCTGGCTTATAAAACTATGATCACATCATAATGCTGCACCACTGTCACTATGTTGAGCTATAGGACTGCTTATGAACATAACTCCTGAAAAGGTCTCCACTACTGGCTATGGCCTGTGGCCTAGCCCAGCAGTGAACTGCAACTAGGTCTCTCCATACAATGATGCTTCCCATACAGAGGAGCAATGTGAGTTGATGTCATATCTAAAGAAAACCAAAGCATCTTGATGCCAACCATATTATAGAGAAACAAAGTCTATCGATAAAGAGAAACAAATAATACATACTGTGGATCGTGATACATCAAGCTGTCTGCCACGTCCACTATATCGTGTCACTGGGGAGACTACCTTGTCATGGATACTATGTTTGCCATGTCATATAATATACACACTGTCTGCCATACCAAAATCTTGTCAACCATACCATGTATATACATGTTGTTCATTGTCTGCCATGTCGAAGAAACTCTGTTTGCCATATGTTGTTTGCCATACCATGCCATACATAGTGTGATGATAATATATAAATGCAAACAAAGTGCAATTGCGAGTTTATACAATGAGTGCGATGTTAATTACAAATCACAGAGTATGCCATACATATTGACATACATGTATTACAGTGTATTGTAATTACATACATTCTAAAGGATGTTAGTGTGACTGTGCTTTTCAGCGAGTCACCGGTTATTCCATATGCGGGCCAAAGATCATGACATACACGGATATACCTTATGCGAAAAGGGATTGCAGTCATACCATATGTGATATTCAGCTCCATGACTGTAATTTAGGGCAGCGTATGGATCTATTCAAACACGTCTAGGGCGAGAGGGCAAACCCTTTAGGACATCGTATCCCTTTTGATCACTCCTACCACCAAAACCCAAAGACAGGTGGAGAGAGATCATAAGAGATGATTGTTCAAATGACTTGAAGGCCACCTCTTTATACTAAAACGTTGAGGATATGTGGGGGCAATTTGGTTGCTGGCCGACCTTGACGAATTGTCCCATAACACAAATAAATTCATATCTCCATGAATACATGTCGGAGTCGGATGATCTTTAGATCAATCCTACACCTCTTGACAAGAGGAATCCAAGAAAAATATCAACTTCCATAAATAAGAAGACCCACATGGAGTTTGGCCCTAGTTGCCAATTTTAATAGAATTTTCCAAAAATCTAGGTGTCTATTTTATGTGTTTATTTTCTCTGTTGCTATGGATTTTAATTGGTGAATATTGCAGTAGTGTTTTTATTCATTATTTGTGGTGAATTAATTTGTTGGGACAAATAATATTTAAAAGATGGGAGAATAATTACCAATTAACTGCAATAATTTTCACAGGAAATATACCTCCAATGCCTTCAAGGACTTTTGTGCCAAGGAAGGCATCTGGAAGGAGCACACTACACCTTATAACCCTCAACAAAATGGGGTAGCAGAGCGCAAAAGCGTGGCCATTATTGGAGTGACCAAAGCTATGTTGCATGATTAGGAGTTGACCATGTTTTTATGGGCAAAATCATGCAACACTGCAGTTTACCTGTAGAACAAGAGCCCACATTGGGTGTTGGGGCGAGTTGCACTACATGAGGCCTTCACAGTCAAAGGACCAGAGTCACACTATATGTATATTAGGATATTTGGTAGTTTAGTGTAATGTCATGTACAACAGAGGAGATCAAAACTGGAGCACATTGCAGAGAAGGGCATCTTTGTGGGCTACAGTGAGACGTCTAAGCCTACAAAATATATGTACTAGCACTCAAAAAGTCAGTCATTTGTAGAGACGTGAAGTTTGAGGAGGAAAGGGCTAATGAGGAAGTCCTTTGACAGTGAGCGGGTTTCGGTACATGCTCCCAAGCAGGAAACTTAGCCAGTTCCTCAAACAACAATAAAACAGGATGATGGGCAGGTCAAGAAGTACGAAGTTGAGTTGGACACACATGAGGAGGAGCGAGAGTAGCCATCTCACACTGTGACTTCCAACATGGGGAGGAGGAGGACAAGATAGGCAAATCATGTGTCTAGAGAGGCTCAGGAGCAAGTCGAAGCTCCTAAGACTTCAATTCGGGAGAGCACACCACCACAAGTAGAGATAGAGTATATGGCCCTAATGACAGAGTTGTTGTAGGCTGAGTCTTTCAACTATCAGGAAGCAGCGATGCAATAGGCGTGGAGAGATGTCATGGTGGAGGAGTATGCCTCCGTCATGAAGAATGATGTCTAAGAGGTGGTGTTGAGGTTGAAGAGCAAATCTGTGGTGGGCTCATGTTGGATCTATAAGATTAAGGATGGAGCTGATGGGAACATTGAGAAACTCAAGGCAAGAACTGTGGCCAAGGGGTTCTCATAGAAGGAGGGCATAGATTATAACAATACATTCTCCCCTGTGGCTAGATACTTGTCTATCAGGACACTCATCGATTGTAACACGAATGGGGTGGAGGATTTGCCAGATGGACATAAAGACAACATTCCTCAACATAGTTGTTGAGGAGGAGATCTATATCGAGCATCTAAAAGGGTTTGATGTACATAGTAGGGAGACACTTGTGCAGGCAGAAGAGGGTTCTATATGATTTCATGTAGGCTCCATGGGCTTGGTATACCTGCATTGACATCTATCTATTGAGATTGGGCTTTACAAAGAATGAGGCAGATTCCAACCTCTACTACATCATTGTTGGAGGTCAACCGCTCATTCTAGTACTATACATTGATGATTTGTTCATGCTCATCGAGGAGTGCAAGATAGATCTTGCATGTGAGTTTGAGATGAAGGATATAGGGCTTATGCAATATTTCCTTGGGTTAGAGCCTAGAGTTCTGGCAAGGGGATGGAAAGATCTTCCTAGGGCAGGTTATGTACATCATTGAGATCTTGTGGAGATTCAGGATGTAGGACTGTCGGCCCATTTCTACGCCTCAAGTCACAAACTAGAGGAAAGTGGATACATCCAAGTTGGAACCAGTGAACCCCACGCTTTACAGGTAGTTGATTGGGATGCTTATGTAACTTGGTGAACACGTGACCTGACATTTGTTTTGCAATTAACTCTCTTAGTCAGTTCATGGTTGAGCCCAAGAAAGTTCATTGGGCTGCTGCAAAACACGCTTTACCAATGAGTTTGCACTGTGGTATACACAAGTGGGATGGAGTGAAGCTGGAGGGCTTCACAGATGCAGACTGGGTAGGTAGCTCCTCAGACAGGAAGAGCACTTCAGGCTGTCTTCAGTATTGGATCAACAGTTGTATCTTGGTTCAGTAGGAAGCAGAGATCAATTACATTGAGCTCAACAGACACTGAATATATAACTGCCAGTCTGGCAACATGCGAGGCCATTTGGATAAGGAAGCTACTTGTAAGACTATTTAGGTAGCAACTAGAGCCTGCAGTGATCCACTACGACAACCAGAGTTGCATCAAGCTCTCTAGAAATCTAGTGTTTCATGATTAGTCAAAGCATATAGACATCTTAATATAACCACATCAGAGACTTATGAAGGGGAAGTTTGTCTACTGTAGAGACAAGTTGGGAGTAGTTCAGACCACCTTCCTCTCTAAGAGGGAGTGTTGAATGGAGTAGAGCAGGAGGTGATTCTGCACTTGCTCAGGTGTCAGGGCATGCAGATATCAGATCAATTCACCAAGTCAGAATCAATTAAAAATTTAATTATTTCCTAATGTTAGAATTTGTAAAAGTTAATAAGTGCAAAGTCAACATAAGATTAGATCGAGGCCAATAATTTTCAAGGAGCAAAAGTAAATCTCAGCTCTTGGATCCTTCTGGAAGGACAAAGTCACTCTATAAAGAAGAAATAAGTCTGAGTTGAAAATCAGATTGAGTGACACTACTTGTTCAGAGCGCTCAGCTAGAGGAGGTTGATTCAGCAAGTCAGCAATCAGTTGGAGTGTGTCAGTGTCCAAGAGGGCAAGGAAGAGGGCTTTATGGCCTGACTATCAGCTAATCAGCATGGCCGAGACACTTTGAAAGGGTACAAGAGGGAGGCTGAGTTCAACTCAGTCGCACCATACAGCCAGCACAGCCAGCCGTACACTGTACAGCCTCAGCTGTACAGGTCGTGGCCTCTCAGGATCAAGTTGAGTTGGGCGAGGGCACTGAACAGCAAGAAAAAATTGCTGAAAGGGGTTTTACCCAGCTGTACTTTTATCTCAGAGTTTGCTGAAACTAATAAGAAAACAAGTTTGAAGGTTTTCCCTGGAGTTGGGGTTTCCTGGGTAATTCTGGTGTGTTTGTTGTCATTCTTTTAATTTTCTGCTGTGCATGCTATGGTTAGAAACTGAGTAGTGTTTACAGTTTAAATTTCAGTTCTGCACCTTCAGTTTTGCATTTGTGGGTATAAAAATTTAGTAAACTGTAAATCAGGTTGCTGAGTTTTAAAAGTCAAACATAGACTTGGTCTCTGCATTTTTTGTCTAAACATTTTAGGTCTATAGGCGGTGGTAAATTTTTTCTGAAATTTTTGTTTTGTAATCTCATATTTCAGAGCTGTCTTTAGCAATTTGGATTTCCTTGCGCTATGTATTCTGTACAATAGATTTTGAAGTTTGAAACTTGAACTGAAAAATGTGGACCCTCTTTCCATGAGTTATATTGTGTATGCCATATAATAATGTGTAAAAATAATGTTTGCAGCAAGGCCGACGGGGACCTGTGATTGAGGAGCTGCCTGATGACAATGAAGCTCCAACATCTGAATCTAAACCTGCTAGCACAGAACCCATAGTTGAACACCCAGATGAGGAGGAGGCCGTTTCAGGTTTGCATTTGATTAATCATTAGTTTTTTTCCCAGAAGTAATCTTATTAGAAAGTGGATCCCTTCATAGTTTTTGGTTTCATTGTTTCCTTCATAGTTTTTGGTTTCATTGTCATAACTATACATACAGGCGATGATGTAGAGCATGAATCAAGAAATATCAGACAACAGTACCAGTCATCTCAGATCCACCCTAATTATACTTCACAGTCATTCAGCTACCATAGATCTACAGTTTCTGGGCCTGGAGGTGTCTATTATACTTCTTCATCTAAAAGGAGGGTTGGTCCAAATGGGGTAAGCAATGGATGTTAGGTATTACTAAAACCCAAGCTGTTAAAAATGAAGTTGTAAATATGGTGTTTGCATGACTGCAGGTGATGGAAGCGGAACATCATGAAAAAGACAGCTCTGCTGGTATTGAGAATAGTGGAGTTGCTCGGGCAATTGGTGACAAGGTGCTGCATATTCATTTTAGTAGTTATTTATTTGTTAATACTTCATTATGCGTTTTCTGATATGCGCTCATACTTGGACCCCAAAACTGTCAATGGAATTAGATGCATGCTGTCTGTAAGAAACGGAATGCAGATGGCAGGGAGAATACTTTAGAGACTCTTCACAACTTGACTGAAGGTTTGTGGTTTTTTTGAGCTATGTAATCTGAGACTAGTTTTTTGTAGATTGCTCTTAATAAACAAGTCATTTGAATCTCCTATTTTTGTATTTTCAGAGGAATCTGTCAAATTCAATGAAACTTGGGAAACACATGCGGCAACTTCTCTCCCTGGATCAAGAAGTAGATCAAGGATGCTGGAAGGCAACGGTAGTGGTATAGTCCATGGCCATTCTACCCTTTTTGCTTTAGGAGAAATTTAAAATGTTAATTCACTTTTCACATCATATAAAGTAGCCTGACATGGTTAAAATATTCTTAAAATTTTTGGCTAATGTTTCAGTCCTTCTGATATCATGAGTAGCAGAGTTGAAAATATTTCATCTGTATTTACTCAATCCTGCTTCTGACCTTTTGCAGGATCATCTAGCAGACCTCAACTTTGCTTGCCCTCTACTGAAGGTCATTCATATGCACGGCCTGGAGTTAGGCGATATTAAGATCTTTTGCTGTTTAAGAGGTTACATGAATGTGTCTGTCAGGTCCTTTAGAGAATGGACACTGTAATTATCACTCTGATGTCTCCCGAAAGTTGACTTCCATGTGTTCATTTATGGTTGTCTGGGATAGACAGGTGTGCATATTGCAGAAATATTCATGGTCGCTTTCTTTGTGCTAATTGAGTGTTTTGGTTGTGCAGGAGTTGTTGATGAGTTAGAGCAACCAAAGAAACACCTAAGAAGAATATGAGATGTCGTTTGTTCTTGTTCATGGTGCTGCTGTAGATGTTGATTAGCACAAATGATTTTCGTATTAAATGCTATGATGGTTTATGTTACGGGATATGTATGATATCCCTTTTCTGATGAAAATATCAGGTTTATACTCTCTATTTTTAAACTCTGTGTAGGACAATGATAATTACTCGATAGTCGTAAGAAAGGTTGGAAATTTAGAGTAACTTCAATTTCCAAGAATGTTATTATATATATAAGAATACATATATAGATGCCAATCATTTCACCGTAGGACATTTTATCTATCTAATCAGGATAGACAAATTTTATGTCGCATGGCAACTGATAAATAAGAGGCTGTGGATATTTGGAAATAGTATTAATTTCTTGTCTATTGAAACTATAGGGGGGGTTTGGGATCCTATCTGTTTGATTGTGCTCTTTGACGGAATTAGCCTTTACACTTAACAATGACATGAAGTAATAAGAGCTATTTCATTACCCTGTCAAATAAGATGATATTCTGAACTAATGCTTTAGGTACTGTTTGGAGAGTTTAAGCTAATCTATGAATCTAACTTGATTAGATGTACGTATGTTTCTCCTTGAAAACTGAAGCAATGTCGAAGTGTTGGCCCCATAACCGACTCTTGAAAACAAATGAATCTCCTTTGCAGAGTGCAGTATAGCTTTATTTATATTTTGGATGGGTGTAGTAGTTTGGTCTGTCAAATGAACGTGTTGCATTGGGAAAAAACTTTAATAGATGGGGAATTGATACTAGCTTCTTGTGATGTGTTGGGCTTGTTTGGAGAAATCAAAGATACCATAGAATAATATATTGCAAAATAAAAAGAATGTCTCTATTTTATTCACCTTAGACGACTTTTTAGAAAAAGAATTTGCATTTGGCCTGGTCCTAATGTATATTGAAAATAGTGAAATGATCACATCAAAATGCTCGCTGAAACACCAATTGTTTACCCCTTGAAATCAGGATTATCCTGGTATACAGAAGAAACAAAAAAAATGTTGGATTAAACATGCCAACCTCACAATTGGCAGAGTTCCTGAAACACCAGTGGTGAAATCACGATTATGCTGGTATACACAATGTGCTGGACTTGTTTGGAGAAATCAAAGATACCATATATTGCAAAGTAAAAAGAATGTCTCTATTTTCTATTCA
The DNA here is from genome assembly GCA_000404065.3 of Pinus taeda. Lineage (NCBI taxonomy): Eukaryota > Viridiplantae > Streptophyta > Pinopsida > Pinales > Pinaceae > Pinus > Pinus taeda. The sequence continues at coordinate 139,421 of APFE031235484.1, read as the reverse complement.
CCTTAGACGACTTTTTAGAAAAAGAATTTGCATTTGCCCTGGTCCTAATGTATATTAAAAATAGTGAAATGATCACATCAAAATGCTCGCTGTACGTGAGAGTTACTGAAACACCAATGGCTGATCCCTTGAAATCAGGATTATCCTGGCATACAGAAGAAACAAAAAAAAATGTTAGGAATAAACATGCCAACCTCACAATTGGCAGAGTTACTGAAACATCAGTGGCTTACCCCATGAGATCAGGATTATGCTGGTATACACAAGAAACCAAAAATAAATTGTGGTGAATTAAACACGACAGCCTCACAACTGGCTGATTTGAAGATGAACTCTAATTGCAAGGCTGAATCAAATTAATCCTAGCCATTGTATGGCCTACCAACCTTAATTCAGCAATATAAACAATCTGATCTAATAACCATACCAACCAATATTTAGTGTTGGTGTCAAATCTTAGACTCATCTTGTGGCTAAGATTGCGTGATTGTCAATAATAATTAACCCTCTTTGTTGTAATTCTTTGCTTTTACAAAGGGCTTTTGATATCTTATTCTGCCTGAACCTGCACTTCTGTATATCAAAATCAGGTTTGATTGGAGTTCTCCAATCACACCATATTTCTTGTACATTAAGTGCAGACTGGTTCCAACATAAAACTGCAACTGGCCCCGATGACAATCCATCTACCTCTGTGTAAACCAGTCTACCTTACATTTGAATCATCAATGACATCAAATTCATAGACAAGTTCCCCAAAATTCATTACCTTCAGCCCAGGTAGATGAATATTTTCATAAGAAAATAGCTTAGGATTATATCAGTTCTTGGATGGTTCCTGGGTTTTGCTTGTGTCATATCCTGAATGCAAAGGAGCAGCTCATAGATGGGTTTGGGTTTGTTTCTTCAACACATTATATACAATTGAGTCAGAAAGGTTCATTCGTAAGGCCTCTAACTGTATCAACATTAAAAAGAAACATGTACTTTGGCAATATAAAGCATTGGTAGTATATACAATTGAGTCAGAAAGGTTCATTCATAAGGCCTCTGAACCTATCCTAACTGTATCAACATTAAAAAGAAACATGTACTTTGGCAATATAAAGCATTGGCAGTATATAACATGGTATTCATATTAAGAACAACTATCATTGTTGAAGGAATTGAGTCAGAAAGGTTCATTCAGAAGGCCTCTGAACCTATCCTAACTGTATCAACATTAAAAAGAAACATGTACTTTGGCAATATAAACCATTGGCAGTATATAACATGGTATTCATATTAAGAACAACTATCATTGTTGAAAATTCCTTCAGCAAGATTCGCTGTCCAACAATAACTGCTACACCTACAACATGGTTATAAAACATAGATAAACGTATAAAGCAATCTTTGATCTATCTGAAGAGTCAAAAGTGTGTTGAAAGAGTGGTGCGGGGTATATGCTACCAAGTGTTGCCTATGGCTTCTATGTTCGCTTGAAAAATACGAAGTCATTTATTTACTTCTAAAAATAAACATGTCAGTCAGATATGCCATGTAATCTGTATCAGTTATTTTAGGCCATTCAATTTTGTGTTATTCCTAACAGTGTGTTATTCAGGCTTCTAAATCTTCAATAATTCAAATACAAGTTTGTGATGTTCATGCTTGTATTGTTTCAATAATCCACATACAAGCAAGGTTAATGGCTTGTGGTTTAAGTTCTTAAGCTTTAAACCTTCCGCTTGCTTTGGAGGAATGGATGAGTTTCGTAGGGAGAAGCTTTTTTCTTAATCTTTTTACCATTTTGGTTATTATTTCCTTCTCTGAATTGTGTAATCCAGGAGATTGCAACTCTGTATATACTTAACAAAATGCAGAACAACTCTAAAAAACAAACCTTATTATGACAAACCTTCTAGTTAGAAATAATAACATGTTGTCATTTTCCTGGTCTTTCTTTTGACGTTTACTAAGATCTATTCCCCTTGCAGGGTGAATAGAACACCAATGATTAGATTTGTCTTTTTTATTTAATTATATTTTTAAATTTCTGTGGAAAAACATTCAAAATTTTATTTCAATTAGAATAAAACTATCAATGATTAGGTTTGTCTTTTTAATTAAATTATGTTTCAAATAAAACTATCAATGATTAGGTTTGTCTTTTTAATTAAATTATGTTTCAAATAGAATAAAACTATATATTAAACTATATATTAACAAGTGCTTTGAGCATTCAAAAAATACCTCCCAGTTCCAATAATAATGATAATAACATGATAGTTCCAATAATAATGATAATAACATGATAATAAAACAAACGCAAAATGAAAAAAAAAAAAACGCAAAGAGGAAAGAGAAAAAACGCAAAAAGAAAAGAGATTATACGAATGGAATTAAAGGAAAAATTAAATCGAAAAATTTTTAGGAGCCATGTGATGACAATTGCAACTTATGCATGGAGTTCTCGTATAGATTGGTATAGATTGAATGGGGGAGAAAATCGAGAAAATTTTAGGAGCCATGTGATGACAATTGCAACTTATGCATGGAGTTCTCGTATAGATTGGTATAGATTGAATGGGGAGAATATGCAATAGAAGAAAAAGTATGCTTAGAAGAATGAGGCCTTTATCAAAGGCTATGAAAATGGGTGGCTTAAAATGTTGTGTTTTTGCTTATTTGGTTTAATAAAAAGTTTTGAGATATTAATCTACAAATTTGTAAATAGAATAAAAAGTATGGTTAGAAGAATTAGGCCTCTAGTCTATGGATAAAGGCTATGAAAATGGGTGGCTTAAAATGTTGTGTTTTTGCTTATTTGGTTTAATAAAAAGTTTTGCGATATTAATCTACAAATTTGCAAATAGAATAAAAAGTATGGTTAGAAGAATTAGGCCTCTAGTCTATGGATATTGGTGGCTTAAAATAAAATTTGGTCTAATGAAAAGTCTTAAAGATATTAATCTACTAGTATAAATTTGCAATAGAAGAAAAAATATAGTTAGAAGAATTAGGCCTTTAAGGCCTTTAGAATTAGTCTATGAATATTGGTGGTTTAAAATAAAATGTTGTGTTCTTGCTTATTTGGTTTAATGAAAAGTTTTAAAATATTAATCCACTATGAGTATAAATTTGCAATACTTTTGCTTATTTGGTTTAAAATCATACCATGTTTTTTTTGCCTTTTTGACCTAATGCAAAGTTTTAAGATATTACCCATCATGAAGTTATAGGTGTAATGCCTCATACCTTGAATTAAAGGAGTGAATAGTAAATAAATGGCTTTAAATAAAGTTAGGTTAGGAAGGTAGTTCCCAATTGATGATTCCTATTAAGAATAATGGTGACCTTTGGGATTCCAATTCTAAGGTCTTATCTCATTTTCATTGTTCTTTGTTTATATATATACATATTTTCACCAAATCCTTGAGGATTAGATGTCAAACATTCCCCTCTTTAATTTGGAGAGGTGTTTGTGAGTCCATGTATCATTTTGAATCTTTCAAACTTTCATCTTCCTAGTGCTTTGGTGAAGATGTTCACAATTTGCTCATTCGCAGAACAATGTCGTTGGTGAATAGTCTTGGCCTCTACATGATGTAGAATCAAATAATACTTTGTGTTGATATGTTTGGTCTGATAATGGAATATGGGATTCTTGGCCAATTTAATTGCGGAAGGATTGTTTAGCATAGGAGGGGTAGAGTTCACTTGTTTTTTTACCTTTTTTTAGGCATTTTCTTGAGCCAAACAATCTTCTTAGTTGCTTCTGCAATTGCCACACATTATGCCTATGTTGTGGAATTTGTTGGAACTGACTATTTGTGTGACCTCCAAGAGACTACTCCTAATCGAAGACTCATAACATAGCTTGTAGTAGACACTCCATTATTTGTATCTCAATTAAACTCTGAAGCAAAGCTGAAGTTATTCACTAGTGAATATTGAAGTCCAAAGTCTTGAGTTCTTTTCAAGTAATTTAGAATTCTTTTTGTAGCAAACCAATGTCTTTCACAAGGCTTTTGCATAAACCTAAAAATGATTCCAACAACAAATGAAAAATAATTTGGTCTTGTAGTGGTGAGGTAGATAAGGCTATCCACAAGCTATCTATACTTAGCATCCTCAAGTTGTCTATACTTAATGTGAGCTTCAAATATTGTTCCATTAGAGTGAACAAAAGTTTGCATTCAACCATGCCAAACTTGTTTAACAATTCTCCATTATACCTCTTTTGAGAGAGAAATATATATCTTGGATGTTGGGTCACTTCAATGTCCAATTAGTAATGAAAGTGTCCTAAATCTATCATATTAAATTCTTTCCTTGGTTCTTTTTTATGGATGCAATATAGTTTTCATTGTCCCCTATTATCAACATATCATCTACATATACCCCAAAATATACAACAATTTTAGCAACTTTCTTGGCAAATAAAGTTGCATCATCAAGATTAAAGTGTTTGAAATTTACTTTCAGAAGTTGTTTAGTGAATTTTTTATAGTAGGATTGCGGTGCTTGGTTTATGCGAGACAATGATTTGAAGAGTTTGCATATTTTTTGTTCTTGTCCTCTCACAACAAAACCTTCTGGTTGGGATATAAAAACATTTTCTTTTAAGTTTCAATTCAAGAAAGCAATATTTATATTCATTAGAGGGACTTTCCATCCATTTTGAGCTGCCAAGACAAGGAGAGTCTCGATGGGTGGCCTATTTTGCTGTGGGGGAAATTCTCTTCATAATCAATACCACCTTTCTATTCAAATCCATTTTCCATGAGCTTTGCTTTGTGTTGTTTTTTAAGCGAGCCATTTGGTTATATTTGTTCTTGAAAACCCACTTGCAACCTATTGGTTTGTTTCCAAATGGAGGGTACACCGCCTTCCATGCTCTATTATTTATGAGAGTATCATACTGTTTTTGCATCATTTCTTTCCATTTCATGAGAAGCAACTTATTTAAAGGAAGTTGGTTCAAAATTAGTACACAAATTTAAATCACAATTATAAGAAACATCCATATCATCAACTGAATCAAAATCATCTATGTTACCTCCATTTTGTCTAGTGGAACTTCTAGTTCCTAACTTTCCAACTTCATCATGACGAACACTTTCAAGATTTTCAATTGTAAAAATTCCTCAACCGGAATCCCTACCGCAACCACTGATGATGTTTTGTTTGTTTGTTAGTTTTCTTTAAACAAATTACTTCTTGTTTACTACGACAAATATCGAAATACATACACTACAACCTTCACTTAATTAATTTATATGTGGAAACAAGAGACTGAGCAAAAGAGAAAATACAACATAAATGACATTATTGTTTTTGGACAAATGTCCACGGAAAAACCCAATGCGGGAACACTGGTGCAACAACTCTGAGGGTTTATTATTAAGAAACAATAGCAAATTCTGAATACATTTCTGAATAGCTCAAGGGTTATTCAACAATAGAGAGAGAACTAATGGCATAAATATTTACGAGATTACCTCACACAATCACTGAGAAAAATCCTGGCGGATTCAGACACTAGATGAGGTGCCTCTAGCAGGCTTTATGCTGCATTTGCGTAGTCCTCACGCAGTCCCTGTGTCAACCCCTCTAAACACTGCGTCACCTAGCCAACTGATTGATTTTTTGCCATGAGTCACTGCTCTCGATCTCTCGGTCTCACACCCTAATTCCTGGCTTCAAAAACTGACTAAGCCCAACAAAATTTCAAACTCTCTCACCCTCTGCACTGCCTCTACGTGGCCCTTCATGGCCTTGTGTAAGCCTTTGCGTGAGAGCTGTTGGATCACTCTCTGCCTCTCTCTATTGATGATTCTCTGGCTGAGAAAATCTCTCTCTAGATGTTATCCCTGCTCCTTAACTACAAGAAATCTCCTCGATTAGAATTTCCTTCTGAGAACTTCTCACTTCAGAAATGCGATCTCTTGATCTCTCGTTGTGTTTTTCAAATGACCTTCAAGCTCTCTTAAATAATCTTATCATTGACAGTCAATGACCCAGATTAAAAGCTAATCAATGGCTAAGATAATTTTAGCTTGATCTTCGTCCTTTTCTTAATAAATTTGTCTTTGGGTGGAATTTCCCAAAACACTTTATGGGTTCTTTGGAATACATGTGCCCAAGCCTCCCTGCAAAATTTGAGGCCTAGAGCACATCCGATGCTACCCAAAATCAACACTCCCTCTTATCGAGAAATGTGCTCTAACAATATATGCTATTGCATACTGCTATGAGTCTGAAGTATCGTCCTTTGTGCTGCTGATGTTTTACATGCTGTCCACCAACTATTGTGCTACTGTTGCAACTGTATTGTTGCTGACACTGCCACTGTCAACACTGCATCCGTACTACGACTCCCTCTCAAGTACTGCATCTGTGCTGCTGCTAGCATTGCCACTGCGAACTGCTAGCACATTGCAAAATGTTGCTGGTACTCTATCAATAATGGAAAACATCCAAAATTACTGAACTAATTATGTTTAGTATGATATCATGTGAATGCTGAAGCCTGACTGCTACTAGTCTTTACACTAACCCTCTGAATCTACTGCGCTGTTGCTGACCTCTACTTTGTGTCATCTGCACTGTTGCCAACTCTGCTTTGCGTTGTCCAGTCTTTGGCGCTCCTAGCCACTGCAACTATCTCCCCGACACTCCTCGACACCATCTGACACTAGTCCATCCTACTACTTTTGATCTGGGCTCCCGTAGCAAGGAAACGATCCTAGAGGTGGGCTCCTCAAGGATCCTTCCCATCTGTAGCTCTTTCGAATTACAGTTCCAAATCAGCCCACCTCCCTCCTGGAGGTATCTCAACTGTCATGGCAAACTCTTCTTTGATCTTTGCGGGCGCAACCTTCAGATCGTGTTTCTCATCCTTGTCCTTCTTCTTGAGAGGACACTGAGTAGCGTAGTGACCCATCTCACCACACCTGAAACACTTGATCTTCGAGACGTCCTTCTTACGTCTTCGCTACTCCTACTATCCCTTTGATGCAAGGGTTGCATTATCCTCCTCCTCCTTGGGCTTTGACCCACTACTGTTGCTTTCGTCAAGTTTGACCTTGACTAAGTCTCTCCTCAGCTTCTCTTGTTTTAGAGATGCCAACATCTCATCCCAGTTCGGTAATGTTGCTTTGCCTATGATACTCTGGACAAAGGCTTGCCACTCATTTGAGATAGAATTGAGGGTTAGTCTAACCAACTTTGAATCTTGAGGTATATCCCCCACGACAGATAATTCATCATGGGTCTCCTTAAGCTTCGTGAGGAATGGATCCACACACTTCCCTTTCTGCATCTAAGCAGATCTCAGTGTCTGCTCCAAGTACATCTTTCGCTGCTTGGAAGATCTTTGATATAGCATTGCCAAGGCATCCCACATATCCTTAGCAGTCCTTCTGCTAGTGACATGACGTGATCATTTACTCCATCAACGATCATCCTCTTGGCCTTCGCCATTTCTCATCGGTATTTCTTTAGCGGATTTAGATCTGCAGGCATAACCACCACGTTGTCAACATATGGCTCGAGGGCATGCTCATTTAGAAGGAATGACATTTTAGCCTTCCAGATGACATAGTTGGATGCTTTGTCCAATCTGTCATGATCCCTCAAGCCATTGATTTCCGTTTCTGCCAAAAATAGAAAGTCGAATGACCTCCTCTTTTCTCTGTGCTGCTGCTACGCTAGTTTACGCACTCCCTGCTGGAGCTAGTAAAACTGCGGCCCCTTGCTGCTGCTCAACTCTAGAGAATTCAAGTTCCTTGGCTAGGAATTATCTGAGGAAGAAATTCCCTCAACCATGCTTCTCCTCTTTCTTCTGACAATTTTCTGCTTAGAAAACTACCTATAGAAAAATTTGTGTCCCACCATCTCTCCTTACGCTGAGGCTTCAACACTGCTCTTTCTGCCCCGACAAAAATTTTAACTGGGAGTTCTTTTTGTCGACTCACTCAGAGAGAGATTGCCTCGAAATATCAGCCCTTCGGTTAAGAACTGCACAAACCCTCTGGGGTTTCGAACCATTGCTTCCTACAACTTTTCGATCTCCCTCTTTTGCTCAGCGCTGGGTTCTCTAGCACTGCTCTTCTTCTTCCACCTGCAACTTTGATTCCATGTGAAAATTCCTCAACTGGAATCCCTACTACAGCAACTGATGATAATTCTCCTATTGTTAATTTCCTTTAAACAAATTACTTGCATTTTACTAGGAAAAATATCGAAATACATACACTACAACCTTCACTTAATTAATTTATATGGGGAAACAACATTGTTTTTGGATGAATTTCCCCATAAAAACCCAATGCGGGAAAACAAATGCAACAACTTTGAGGATTTATTATTACTAAGAAATAACAAATTCTGATTACATCTCTGAATACCTCAAGGGTTATTCTCTTACAAAGAGAGAAATACTAGCAGAAATATTTGTGAGATTACCTCACATAATCACTGAGAAAAATCCCTACTGATTCAGACACTGGATGAGGTGCCTTTGGCAGGCACCATGCTACCTCTGCACAGTCCTCACACAGTCCATGTGTCAACTCCTCTAAACACTGTGTCACCTAGCCAATTGATCGATTCGCTGCCCGGAGTCACTGCTTTCAGCCTCCCGGTCTCACACCCCAGCACCTAGCTTCTGAAACTGACTTTGCCCAGCAAAATCTTAGACTCTATCACGAATTGCACTGCCTCTGTGTGGCCCTTCATGGCACTGTGTCATCCCCTGCATGAGAGCTACTGGATCACTCTATGCCTCTCTTTGTTGATGGTTCCCCTGCTGAGAAAATATCTCTCTCTTTCCAAATGTTATCCCTGCCCTCAACTGCAAGAAATCTCCTCGATCAGAATTTCCTGAGAACTTCTCACTTCAGAAATTCGATTTTTTGATCTCTTGGTGTGTTTTCCAAATGACGCTCAAGCTCCCTTAAATAATCTTCTCGTTGACATTCAATGGCCTAGATTAAAGGGTAATCAATTGCTAAGATCATTTTAGCTTGATCTTTGTATTCTTCTAGAAATTACACCCACAATTAGATTAATACCCATTAATATTTTTATTTTCCTAAGTTTATTTATGGTCTCATTAAAAAATGTTAATTATTTTAATAAAATTGTCTCTCGGTGGAATTTCCCAAAATGATTTCTGGGTTCTTTGGAATACATGTGTCCAAGCCTCCCTGCAAAATTTGAGGCCTAGAGCACATCCAATGGTACCCCAAATCAATATTAATGAGACATTTTAGATGACTTTTTTGAGATGGTTCAAATTGTTTTGTTGATTGAGATGGGGCTGCATCAATATTTAGCCTTCCATTGTTCTTAATCAAACCAATCAAGGGGTCTTTTTGATTTAAAGAAGTGGTTGGGACTTCATGATGGGGAGAGAGTGCTTTACAAGGAGATTTCATAGATTGATCCAAGATAGGGACCCCCCGCCTTTCAAGATGTGGATTCTCATTATCAAATTCATGATAAGTTTTTGCATGATTGAATCTATCTAAATGATTAAGCAACCGCTCAATAGTATTCCTAGTCTTGGAAGCTTCAAGAAGCATCACATCTCTAGACAATACAAAATTCTTATTTATCTTATCGTAGAGACGATATGCTTTGGTGATATTTGAGTACCCCCAAAAGATATACTTTTGACTCCTTGCATCAAGTTTGCTTCTTTGTCCCTTAGGAGTCAAGGCATAACATGTGGAACCAAAGATCTTGGGATGCCTTACCGAAGCAATATGTGTGAAAATTTGGAAGGCCCAAATTTCTACTACAACAACTGATTAAGTTTCTTCTATTTGTCAAATTACCGAACAAATTATTTACTGCATTCTACAACAAATACCAAAACTAATACACTGCAACCTTCACTAATTAAAATTATATCGGGAAACAAGAGGCCGAGCAAGAAAGAAATACATACCACAAGTGACACCACTATTTTTGGACAAATGTCCCCGAAAAAACCCAATGCGGGAAAACCGGTGTAGCAGCCGAGGGTTTGTATTATTAAGCAATAGTTTTCTGAATACAATTCGTTGGAAGCTCAACTGGCTATTCGATACAGAGAAAAACTGGACAAAAAGAGTAGTGAGATGATATCACCCTGTCACTGGAAGAATCGAAACTGATCTGCGCTGGAGGTGAGCCTTTGCGCAGCACTGCGTCAAGCCTACGCAATCACTGTGTCACTGCAGCTGGGACTGCACTGCACCTCCTTCTGATCCTCCACTAGTTGGAAACTTTAGCTCTCAAGCATCCCAGTCTCACACCCCGGTTCCGACACTAGATCGTGACTATTCCTCAACAGAATTTCAATCTCCCTCTGAAGCTCTACGTTGCCACAACTTAGCTCTGCGTGGCCCTAGGTCAACCTCTCTAGACGTCTTTCTTCCCTTTCTGCCTTGTACTCTTCGGTCCAGGAAAACTTCCCTTGGAAACTGTTCCTGCCCCTCACTACAAGAAATCTCCTCAATCGATTCTCTAGCCACTGCTGCACTGCCCTCTCTGAGAAATTCGATCTCTTGATCTCTCTGTATTGTGTTTTCCAAATGCTCATCAAAGTCCTTCTTATAATCCTCTAGTTGAGTAATCAATGACCTATATTAGATTTAATCAATGGCTTAGATCATTTGGACTCGATCTTCGTCTTTGTCTAGAAGTTTCACTTTCAGTTTGATTAATACTCTTTAATTATTTTAATTTCCTAAGTTTAGACATGCACCATTAAAAATAATTAATTATTTTAATAAAAATGTCTCTGTGTGGAATTTCCCAAAATGATTTTTGGGTATTGTGAAATACATGTGTGCTATCCTCCCTGCAGATTTTGAGGCTTAGAGCACATTTTATGCTACTAGAAATCAACACTCCCTTTTAGAGAAGAATGTGCTCTAGTAATTTTCAGCTCAACCTGCGGAAGCATCACCCTTCTCTGTAATATCTCCCTCTGTGCTACTGATGTCTGACATCACTACCCACCAACTACTGTGAAAATGTTGCATCTGCACTGCTGTTGACCCTGCCATTGCCAACACTGCATCTGTAATGCAACTCGTAAATTTTGCATCTTGGCTACCGTTGGCACTACCACTACCAACATTGCATCTGCACTGCAACCTTCTCTAACTACTGCATCAACAATGGAAAAACATACAAAATTACTGAACAAGTGTTTAGCATGATGCATTTGTTGTTGGAGTTCTAACTGTTGTTAGTCTCTGCGCTGATCCTCTGAAGCCGCTACGCTGTTGCTGACTTTGCACTATGCCAACTTCACTGTTGCCAATTCTACGCTATGTTGCTTAATCTCTGGCGCTCCTAGCCACTGCAACTATCACTCTGACAATCCTCTGCATCAACTAACTTGGTCCATCCTGCTACTTATGATATGGGCTACCGTAGCAAGGTATTGATCCAAGAGGTGGACTCCGTAAGGATCCTGCCCATCTGCAGTTCTTTCAAACTACAATACTAGATCACCCCACCTCTCGCCTGGAGGTATCTGAGCAACCATGGCAAACTCCTCCTCGATCTGTGTGGATGCAACCTTCAGATCACGATTCTCGTCCTTGACCTTCTTCTTGAGAGGACACTGTGTAGCGTAGAGACCAAGTTCACCACACTAGAAACACTTGATCTTCGAGACATCTTTCTTCTTCTTCTGTTGCTCCTGTTGTCCCTCCGATGCAAGGGCTTCATTCTCTTCCTCCTCCTTGGGCTTCGTCCCACTGCTACTGTTACTGTCAAGTTTTCACTTGAATAAGTATCTCCTCATCTCTTCTAGCTGAAGAGCGGCCCACATCCCTTCCCAATCTGGCAATCTCTCTCTGCCTAGGATGCTCTAGAAAAGCACTTGCCATTCTTCTGAGACAAAATTCAAGGTAAGCCTCGCAATCTCGATACGCTGATGATATGTAAATGAGATCTTAGACTAATATTAAGGTGTTACAGATTCATGTGCATGGATTTGCCTATATTACTTAGTGCAATGGATCTATAAGATTGCGAATAACATAGACAATGAAGCAACTAAAGAAACATAATAGCAAACACACATAGCACAACAAGTTTAATATGGAGTTCACCCAAAACTCTTGGGCTTTGTCTCCTAGTCCAGCCTTTAGTGGTGACCTCTCTATTATGTCTTCAAGAGCAGAGTTCTATAAATTGTGAGCTCAATTGGAGTCTCAACACAACAGATACAAAACAACAGGAGTTTGCTTGAATCCCTTAAGCCTCTCTGAGTACACAGACTCTTTCACTCCTTCTCTGGCTCTGTTTTCTCTTTGCCTCAACACTGCTTGCCTCTGTCTCTGTCATTATGTGGCTTTTAAGCCAATCTGCGCTGTCTGCTCGTTTCCTCTTCTGGGCTCTTTGGCTCCCGGCCTCTATCTGCTCAAATCCCCCTCTGAGCATTAAGCAATCATTGCTAACGTATTTAGGGATGGTGGCCACCTATTCTATAATAGAATGGACCATCGGTGCCTTTGAAATCCCAAAAATGGTCGTTCTCTATCTACATAGAGAAATACTCTAAAACATGGGAAAATCCGCAAATCTGTCGTTTATCGGACTTCAAAAATCATTAATTCCACCCTATATTCCCTTCGGATCCGTCTTTGGGCGAGATTGCAAGTGATTGTTGATCAACAGTCATTATTGATTTCTGGTGGCTTATGCACCTGGGGATTACCTGCCCGAAAGGGTGGTTTTCTCTCTCCAGTGCCAAGCCACGTGGTAGTCAGTGTATGGGCTCGGGCGGAGCCTGGCCAATACCCCTTACCGCCTACGGCCCGCTCGAAATCTCGCTCGTTTCGGAACTTAAAATATATATCATTGTGTCTAAAAACCCTTTTGGGTCCGTCATATCGTCCAATTCACATTTCCTTTGGCTTTTGTTTATTTAACGAAAACACAAATTTACACTAACAAACACCTTTCTACGGAACTCAAAATATATTAAATTTCATCCATAATGTTATTGGGTCCAGCTATCGCCCAATTCACATTTGTATCTGCCCCGCTCCTTTGCATTGCTCCGATGTGATATTGTGATATCGCAATTACACATTGCATAGTCCCCGAACCTTTGTATAAGTGCTCCATTGTATTTTGCCGACACGATATTGCAGGTTAACCTGGGCCGTCATTCTACACGCTTGATCGACGATCTTCGTTGACTCACGCTGATCGTTGTCACAATGTTCGCATGGTAACCTCTGATAGCCTCCTCCTGTCATCGTCGATTGCGATATGCCGATCATATCTGGACTGTTGATCGGCTAGATCCGACGGCCCCTGTGCATCATTCCTTTGATCTCCAATAACTCTGTTTTTGGCCATTTCTTCATGTTTTTCAGGCCCGATAGTGTAATCCGCCTTTTGTAAGGTTTTTACTTATGCAATAGTTTTTGACATATGAAGACTTAGAGGGTTTCTAAGATCCATTTTGGAACACACCTTCCCACTGAAATAACTTTTGGACCACCAAAAGTTGGTTTTTAAGCATTGATCAAGTGAGGATACAACTTCTTCACTTGTCCAATCTCTATCCATCGTGCACTGCTTGGTTTTGAACCTTTGAGTCTGATTCTGAAGTACTCAACATCCCCTCTGCGCGTAGTTTTCACCTTCTTGTCTAGAACTGTATCTTCCTGCAACTCATTGAGATATTCAGGCAACAAATCATCAATAGAAGGCAACTGACTTTTCTCTTCAGGATCTTCAATCAATGAAGGTTCATATAGTCTCAAGTTCTCTGCATTAATGACTGAATAGATATGCATATAAGCTAGCGAATCTAAGCGAAAAGCATTTTCACCAATTTTCTCAAGTATTTTGAAAAGCCCATACTTTATTGGCTTCAGCTTCTTACCTCCACCTTGCATTCTGTCTTTGTTGATGTACATCGAGACTTGATCACCAACCTGGAAGCTATGTTCAATTCGATGCTTGTCATGCCTTGCCTTGTACTTGGCCTGGCTTCTTTCCAGTTGTTCTTGCACTGCTTGGTGAATTTCTTGGATCTGTTCAATGAACTTGGTTGCTTTGTCCACATCACTGTGTCCATCCACTACTATGTCTTTACTAAAGACAAAATCCAAGGGAGACTTTGGTGTAAAACCAAAACAAGTCTCAAAAGGAGATCTTTGTGTAGAAGAGTGATTGGCACAGTTGTAAGCATGTTGCACATAACACAAATGTTCATCCCAAAGCTTGGGATGCTTGCTGCAATAGCCCCTGAGCAACTAGATCAATGTCCTGTTGGCCACCTCTATTTGGCTGTGTGTGTGTGGATGAAATGCAGTGCTCTTTTTCAATCTGGTGTCCATCAACTCCCATAGACTAGATCAAAACTTTCCAACAAATCGGGAATCTCGATCATATACAATGGAAGTGGGTAACCCAAAATGAACCCATACATGCTGAAAGAACAACTTCATTGTTTGTTCAACTGTAATCTGCTTGTTACAAGGTATTAAAATACACATTTTGCTGAACCAGTCCACAATAACATACAAATAATCATCATCCTTTCTAGATTTTGGCAATCCCCCAACAAAGTCCATGGAAACACTTTCCCAAGGATGAGAAGGGACTGGAAGTGGAGTGTACAAGCCTAATTTTCTATTACTGGGCTTTCTTTTAGCACACATAGTACACCCTTTAATATATGTTGAAACTGTTTCATGCATTCTTGGCCAGTAACAAAATCTTTGCAGCTGTAAAATTGTTTTACTTACACCAAAATGACCTGATACGAGAGAAGTATGTACTTTTCGGATTATGTTAACTCTTTTAGTTTGTGGAATGCATAACTTTCCCAAATGATATAAGAGTTGGTCCCTAACATAATAATCCAATTCTTCTACTTGTTTTCCATGACTTAAGGTTGCATCTACATCTTTAAAATCTATATCTTGAGCATATTGTTCAATGTAGCTTTCATGCATCACTGAGTTATGCTTAAGTATAGTAGATGCATTTATGATTGGTCTAGATAACATATCTGTAGCCTTATTGTGTATGCCTTTTTTATATCTGATGACAAGATGAAACTGTTGTAGAAAACCCATCCACCTGTTGGGTGTGGAGCCTGATTATCTTCTATATTCAAAAGTACCGCCACATTGGACCCCAGTTCAAAATGGGGGCGGCAACGCCGCCCGTAAAATATTCGCTGCAGGGGGGGTCCAGGGGGGGGCGGCTACGACCCTTGGGAGCCCCCCCTGGCGGGGGGTTCGGGGCAGCGCCCCCGAAGCTAAAAACAGTTGTAAAATTGCTTGTAAAAGTATAAGTAATTTTATGTCAATCTGGGCCGTTCATTAGGCGGATGATCTGACGGTAGAACTTATGTTTAGTTAGGGGTTTTTTTTTTGCCCTAGAAGGCAACCCCTCTCTTTGTATGGGGCATTGTATTGAGGTGTGAGATAGATGTGTATCAGTGTGAGCGAGAAACAAAGAAGGTGAGACTGTGAGAGAAGACAGAGGATATTACAGCGGATTTGCTGTAGGTTGTGTCTCTTCATTTTGCTGATAATAGAAAGGAAGGACTGGCTGTTCGGGGTGGACGTAGCCCAAACTGGGTGAAACACGTATATCTGTGTCTCTCTTGTTTTGTGCGTTTTCTGTGTTTATATTTCTGCATTATTTCATGTGTTCCATTGCTCCGTAATATATAATTTTCTAACACCACCTATAGTGTCTTGATTGCTGCAATTTAGTTTGTGAGTGCAAATATTGAAGTGGTTGATCATCTGTATGTATAATTGTTTCTTTGCCCATTAGGTAATGTTTCCACTTTTTTACACTCTGTACTAATGCATACAATTCTTTATCATAAGTGGGATAATTAACTACTACAGAAGTAAATGTCTTAGAATGATAACATATGGGTTTACCGTGTTGCATCAACATTGATCCCATGGCATAGTCACTGGCATCTATTTCAATCTCAAATGGCCTTTGAAGATCTGGTAATGCTAGTACTGGTGCTATACTGATTTTGTTTCAAGGTGTCGAAGGCTTTCTGCTGTTTGCCTCCCCACTGAAACACCTTGTTAAATCTTGTTAAAGCATGTAAGGGAGCTGCAATCAAGAAAAAGTTAGCAATAAGCTTTCTCCAATATTGTGCTGCTCCTGGGAAACTCCTAACTTCGGTAGCAGATTTGGGTTTAGGCCAGTTCACAATGACTTCAACCTTAGAGGGATCTATCTTCAATTCACCACCCCTACAATATGACCCAAATAATTTAAAGATGTTTTGCCAAATTCACATTTTGATAGCATCACATAGAGATTTTCTCTTTTCAAAACATATAGAGTCTACTTTACATGCTTCAAATGTTCTTCCCATGTTTTACTGAAAACAAGAATGCCATCTAAATATACAATTAAAAAATCATCAATAAAAGGTCTGAGTACATTATTCATAACTCTCATGAAAGTGGTAGGAGCATTAGTTAAGCCAAAAGGCATAACCAGCCATTCATATAACCCTTGCTTTGTTTTGAAAGCAGTTTTCCATGCATCTTATCTGCAACTCTGACCTGATGATAGCCACTACGCAAGTCCAACCTGGAAAAGTAAACATCTTCTTTCAGCTGATCTAATAGACCATCAACGCGAGGAAGAGGATAACGATTCTTGATCGTTATTTTATTTAGTGCTCTGTAATCAATGCACATCCTCCACGAACCATCTTTCTTCCTCACCAACACGGTTGGAGATCCGCATGGTGATGTGCTTGGTTTTATGAACCCTTTTTCGAGTAGCTCCTGTACCTGCTTCTTGGTCTCTGCATTCTCTAAAGCGGGTAACCAGTACATTCTGATGTTAGGCAATGGAGAATCTTGCTGCAAATGAATATCATGTACTATTTCCCTTTTGGGTGGCAGACCTTTAGGTTCTTGAAATAGGATATCATATTCTAGAACAAATTTATCTAAATAAGCTTTCTGTTTAGCATTACAACCTTCAAATACATTGGTTTTATCAGGGGTCTTTTCCTTTACAACCATTAGTAAAAATTGCTTGCATGAATTTACAATTCTTTTCATCTGTCCTGAATTTATGAGAGAATAGTTATTTTTGAGTTGATGAGCTCTTACAATATATTCTATTCCATCTTTTGTGAGTTGATACTTATTTTCAGTTCTATAGAAAATGGATTTTCTATCATACAAGTAACGACTTCCTAAAACAATACTACATATATCCAAGGGAACTATATCTAACTCAACCCCATCTACAAATGTTGACCCAATAGCAAACCTAAGTTTACATTGTCTAGTCACTTGTAGCTTTGCCTTATCACATACCCAACCTAATGGATATGGTTTCTTGTGAAGTGTTGTTTGTAAGCCCAAGTTCTTTACAATTGTTTCAAAAATCAAGTTTACTTGTGAACCACTATCAAATAAAGTAATCAACCTTTTGATGCTTGGAAATAACTCTAATATGAAAAAGCTCATGTCTTTTCCTCTCATTATCTTCATTATCAATAAATTGT
The DNA here is from genome assembly GCA_000404065.3 of Pinus taeda. NCBI lineage: Eukaryota > Viridiplantae > Streptophyta > Pinopsida > Pinales > Pinaceae > Pinus > Pinus taeda. Next base: position 121,888 of record APFE031235484.1, on the reverse strand, counting down.
GCACAATTACTTGTAGATGCTTCAGAATTTTTACCTTTTATACCTATGGTTGTGGCTATTGTTTCATCACCTGAGTTTGAACCCAAATATTTCTGAATAGTAGCAGCAATCTTCTTCTTCTTACCACCGAACTTCTTGGGTTTTAGCTCCAGATGTGAAGACCAGCAATGTTCATTATCGTGTCCATCCTTCTTGCAATGAGTGAATGAAGGTTTGTCTTTCTGTACAGCGTTTTCCTTCCTCTCCTTCCATTTCTGCTTCTTCTTTTCCTTGTTCTTACCTGCAGAGGGTTTTGATGATCCCCCAATCTCTGGGTTCACATTCTTACCTCTAGTCTCAACACAACATATGCAAAACAACAGGAGTTTGCTCGAATCCCTCAGGCCTCTTTGAGTACACAAACTCCTTCTCTCCTTCTCTGGCTCTGTTTTCTCTCTGCCTCAACACTGCTTCCCTATGTCTCTGTCATTCTGTGGATTTTAAACCAATCTGTGCTGTCTGTTCGTTCACTCTTTTGGGCTCTTTGGCTCCCGACCTCTGTCCGCTTAAATCCCCCTCTGAGCATTAAGCAATCATTGCTAACGTCTTTAGGGATGGTGGCCACCTGTTCTGTAACAGAATGGACCATCAGTGCCTTTGCAATTCCCAAAAATGGTCTTTCTCTGTCTACACAGAGAAATACTCTAAAACACAGGAAAACCCGGCAATCTTCCATTTGTCGGATTTCAAAAATCATTAATTCCGCCCTATATTCCCTGCAGATCTGTCTTTGGGCGCGATCGCAAGTGATTGTTGATTAATCGTTATTATTGATTTTAGGTGGCTTATGCGCTTGGGGATTACCCGCCCAAAAGGGGTGGTTTTCTCTCTCCGGCGCCTAGCCACGTGGCAGCCAGTGTATGGGCTTGGGTGGATCTCGGCCGATACCACTTACTGCCTATGACCTGCCCAAAATCCCACTCGTTTTGAAACTCAAAACATATATCATTGCGTCTAAAAACCCTTTCGGGTTCGTCATATCGCACAATTCGCATTTCCTTTGGTTTTCATTTATTTAAAGAAAACGTGAATTTACATTAAAAATCGCCTTTTTACGGAACTCAAAATATATTAAATTTCATCCATAATCTTATCGGGTCCGGCTATCGCCCAATTCGCATTTGTATCGACCCCGCTCCTTTTCATTGCTCCGATGCAATATTGCGATATCGCAATCGCACATCGCATAGTCCCTGGGGCTTTGTATAAGTGCTCCACTGTATTTTTCCGACGTGATATTGCAGGTTAACCTGGGCTGTCGATTTGTTTGCTTGATCGACGGTCTTCGTTGACTCACGCTGATCGCTGTCGCAACGTTCACATGGTAGCCTTCGATAGCCTCCTCCTGCCATCGCCGATTGTGATATGTCATTTAGATCTGGACCGTTGATCGGCCAGATCTGACGGCCCCTGTGCATCACTCCTTTGACCTCTGATAACTCTGTTTTTTGCCATTTCTTCATGTTTTTCAGGCCTGATAGTGTAATCCGTCTTTTGTAAGGTTTTTCCTTATGTGATAGTTTTTGACATATGAAGACTTAGAGGGTTTCTAGGATCCATTTTGGATCAGCTGAGGTGTTGACCCTACAACTGCAAGATCCGCTCATTCAACTTGTCATGACGATGAACCACACTGGTTGGTTCGAAATGCGTCGAAAAAATTATCTCTATGTAATTTTCGCCGAAGATTCTTCTCTAAATTGATACGGATCACAGAAGCCTAAATTCAATAAGTCTCGTATTTCATGAATAGTTTTTAGGAACATATTAATGCATTCCCCTTTCTACATCTGCGTGGATCTCATCTTCTGCTCCAAGTACATATTTCGCTGCTTGGAATATCCTTCGTATAGCGTAGCCAATGCTTCCCACATCTTCTAAGTAGTATCCTTGCCGAAAATGTGACACACTACGTGATCCCTCACTCCATCGATGATCAATCTCTTGGCCTTTTCCATCTCAACCTTGTACTTCTTGAGCGGGTTTGGATCTACGGGTACAACTACCACATTGTCGACATAGGGTTTCAGATCGTGCTCATCTAGAAGGGATGAGATCCTTTCCTTCCAGATATCGTAGTTGGACGCACCCTCCAACCGATCCTGATCTCGCAACCCATGAGCTTCCATATCTTCCAAAGAAATGTTGAACTGCCTCCTCTCTCCTCTGCGCTGTTGTTGGGATGGCATATGCAGTCCCTATTGGAGTTAGTAGTTCTATTGCTTCGTGATGTTGCTCAACAAATGAGAATTCAGACTTCTTGGCTGGAATTTCTCTGAGGAAGAATTCCCTCAACAACGTCTATATTCTTCCTTCTAACGCTTTTTCTACCCCAACAACTGCTGCAGAAAACTACATCACACCATTAACTTCCTCTGCGCTGAAGCTTCTAGCTGCTCCCTCTGATGCTGTAAAAATTCGATTTGGAAGTCTTACCTCTCTGTCGACTCACTTAGAGAGAGACCTTACTCAAATTTTTTTCCCTCCTGGCCTAGATTGCACAATCCCTTTGGGGATTCGATTTGTTGCCTACACAACACTTTGATCCTCCTTCTCTTCAGCGCTGGGCTCTTCTAGATTTTCTCTCTTGCTTCACTTGTAGCTCTGATACCATGTGAAAATTTGGAAGGCCCAAGTTTCTACTGCAACAACTGATTAAGTTTCTTCTATTTGCTAAATTATTGAACAAATTATTACTGCATTCTACAATAAATACATAAACTAATGCAATACAACCTTCACCAATTAAAATTATACGCTGAAAACAATAAACTGAGATTGAAATAAATACACAACACAAGTGACAACATCATTTTTGGACAAATGTCCTTGAAAAAACCCAATGCGGGAAAACTGGTGCAACAACTGAGGGTTTTTATTATTAAGTAGTACTTTTTCTGAATACAATTCATTGGAAGCCCAACTAGCTATTCGATACAAAGAGAAATTGGACAAAAAGAGTAGTGAGATGATCTCACCCTATCACTAGAAGAACTGACACTGATCTGCTCTGAAGGTGACCCTCTGCGCCGTACTGCGTCAAGCCTACACATTCATTGCATCAATGCAGCTAGGATTGTGTTGCACCTTCTTTTGATCCTTTGCTGGCTAGAAAATTTAGCTCTCAAGCCTCCCGTTCTCACACCCCGACTTCGACACTAGATCCTGACTGTTCCTCACCAGAATTTTATTCTCCCTCTGAAGCTCTGCGCTGCCACAACATAACTCTGTGTGGCCCTGCGTCAACCTCTCTTGACATCTATCTTCCCTCTCTGCCTTGTACTCTTCGGTCCAAGAAAAATTCCCTCTGAAACTATCCTGCCCCTCATTGCAAGAAATATCCTTAATCGATTCTCTAGCCACTGTTGCGCTGCCCTCTCTAAGAAATTCGATCTCTTGATCTCTCTCTAATGTGTTTTCCAAATGATCATTGAAGTCCTTATAATCCTCTAGTTGAGTTATCAACAACCCATATTAGATTCTAATCAATGGCTTAGATCATTTGGACTCGATATCCGTATTCTTCTAGAAGTTTCACCCTCAATTTGATTAACATGCTTTAATTATTTTAATTTCCTAAGTTTAGACTTAGGTACCCATTAAAAATAATTAATTATTTTAATAAAACTATCTCCGGGTGGAATTCCCCAAAACGATTTCTGGGTATTGTGGAATACACGTTTCCTAGCCTCCCTGCAAATTTTGAGGCTTAGCACATCCGATGCTACCAGAAACCAACAATATGGCCATACCACATTTTAAACAATCTTGTTTTTGAGAGCATGAGATGGACATCTATTTTTGATATATACTGCACATGGAATTGCATCAACCCAAAACATCAACTTTAGATTTTTGAAAAACATCATTGAGCGAACCATATTAAAGATAATATTTGTTCATTCTTTTAGTTAAATCATATTGTTGAGGATTATATGATACATTTGTTATATATTGAATCCCATGTTAACGAACATAGTTTTAAATTTAATTAGAAGTATATTGTTTTCCATTATCAACATGAAGAGACCCAATATGTGATTGTGCATAATTTTCAGACATGCATGAAAGTTTCTGAAAGTTTAATAAGCTTTTGATTTACTCTTTAAAAGGTATAACAAAGTTACCAACTTAACGATAAACATAACCTCAAAACGAAAACTCTACCCCAAAAAAACCCCTATTTTGTGCCAAAAAACACGAAAAAACACTCTGAAAATGAAAAGTGTGGATGTTGCATCAACACCTTTTTTTTTCAAAAATATTCTATTTGGGTTAGAATTCCAAATTTTTTTAGCAATGACATTAAAAACCAACTTTTCTATGCAATAAACATGAAATAAACACCCCGAAACAAAAAAATGTTGATGCAGTTTGGTGCCACATCAACACTTTTTTTTTTAAGGTTAAAATTCATTTTTTTTTAACAATGACATTAAAAACCAATTTATTTGTGCAATAAACATGAAAAAACACACCGAAATAAAAAAGTGTTTAGGCTGCATCAACATTTTTTGGTTAAAATTCCAACACCTTTTAGCAATGAATTTAAAAATAAAATATCATTACTCCCGAAAACCTTAAAATTCAAATAGATTTCGACGATAACATTAACATAAAATATCACGACTTAAAAAAACATTAAAGTTCCTACAATTTTCAACCATGGTGTTAAAGATAAATATGATGACTTTGAAAAACTTTAAAATTTTGACATTTTTGACCATGGCGTTAAAGATTAAATATTACGACTCCAAAAAATATTAAAAATATTGACAATTTTCAGCGATGGAATTAAAACCAAATTTCATGACTCTAAAAAACTTTAAATTTTCAACATATTTTGATACCAAATATCATGGTTAATAAAACATTAATGAATACCTAAATAGAAGAATCAATATACAAAATGATAAAAGTATCTCTTTCAAAATCTTAGCCTAAGACGACACAACACAACGAAAACTTAAAAGTCAACTATCAAACTGACATGCAATGGAGGTAGACTTGACTCATTACAATGAAAACTTTAAAATCAATCATCAAATTGACACCCAGTGGAGGCGGACTTGACCCACTCTAACAAAAACTTAAAAATTAACTATCAAATTGACACAGTAGGGCTAGATTACTAGTCGAGTATCTATACAACCCCTACAAAAAAGAAAAAGCAAATAAATAAATACATATTTTTGTTTGTTTGTCAAGGTGTTTGAGTTCTACAAAGATTACATCAGGCTTGACCTGTGGCTTGAGAAATCATGATCCAGGGGCATCTAAGCCGTTAAAATCAACCATGGATTGCATCTGGTCTCGGCTGCATCAATTCTTAAGATGACTGGATTTTTTCTCACAGAATTTCGAACTGGTGTCTTGCACATCACAGAGTGACTTAACAATACACCCCATCTCCATCTATTCTATTCGCCGTAGTCAAATTAAAAAAAATAAATATAATATAAAACAAAATAAAATAAAATTTAAAATTAAAAAAATCCATTTTTTAAAGGACACGAAAAAATAAATTCAAATATAAAATAATAATAATAATTAATAATAATAATAATAATGCACAAAACCAAAAAAGTCACATAAAAATAAAATAAAAAAGCAAAAAGAAATATTTTTTTTTTTATTGTTTATATTGTGAATTTTGTTTTTATATTATTTTAATATTATTAGTATATTAATTTTCTCTTTCTTAATAGATAGAGTTTTTAATCCTACAATAATTAATATGAATATAATTTAATGTATAGAGTGATAGATAGTTGATACTTATTATATTATATGATAAAATATTAATAATTGACAAAGTCATATAAGAATTTTAGAAAAATAAAATAAAATAAAATAAATTATAGATTAAATTTATAAATAACTATTTAAATAATTTGCTTATTTTAATTATTTATTTGGATCCCTTAACATTTATTTTTATATTATTTTTTTGACTGTTAAATATTTATCGTTGCATCTTTGATATAAATTGGTGATATATTGATCTTACTCGCAACCATGTCCTGATGATGAATCTTGATAGAGTTTCGAAACATGTCAACTCTAAGATTTCTATGTGATTTCTCTGGAAGATCTTCGCTTAAAAGTAAAATTATTTTGAAAATGTGTAAACAATTTAAGAGAAAAAAAAACTATTAGAATATATATTATAAAAAAAAAGAACTATAAAAATAAAATATAAAAAAAAGAAGCAAAACAATTATTTAAAAAAATTGGGCCGCCTTTGGTCACTAAGGCCAGGGCTAGGGCCGATTTCTGGAATCGGCTAAACCTTGTGTGGGCATTAGTTGATTTCGGTCATCGACCCTACCCTTGGCCGCAGTTCCCAAGGGCGCCCACAGGGTGAATGGAGTTGCAGGCCCATTTTTTGTTTCTTTATTTTTAAATATTTGTTTATTTTAAATTTTAAAATTAATTTTTGTTCTATTTTATATTTTATTATTATTATTTTTGAAATTTATATTTCATTTTTATTTTTCCCGATCGAGGTGAGTGCCGAGAGAAGGAGGATGGTGGTATTCGTACAATGATAATGAAATTAATATACGTCAGGCGAGAGAGGTGGCATGGCCACCCCCACACAAGTCTCACCATTCATGAGACATTCAGGTGATCTAATCATCATGAGAGAGGGCAGTTGGAGAATTATGAAGCAATGATTACCAAACCCACTGCAGAGCAGTGAGAATCATCAGCAAAGATCTCTCAATATGTTTTTAGTGGCGTATGGGTCTTCTGTGGAGGCTGCATGAGGCGGTAATTGCGTTTGGGTCCAAGCTTCCGAGGGCAACGTTATCACCTCTCTGCCTCAACCTTTGCTGGTATGTTCTATCTAGTCACCCTTTGTTCAATATGATTTATGTGATAAGTCTGTATTGTATATGGATGTTGACAGCTGGTCAAAACAAGTTCTTTTGGAATCAGGTTGAGCTCAACCCTCTGGAGGTCAAGGTGAATAGAGTTTTCTCATTAGCCCACTTTTTGGGGGTTTGGAGACCTCATGGTAAGATACCCAATACAAAATTTAGAAATTTCCTTGCCCAAATCTTTTCATCCATGGGATAAGCATATTCCCTGGTTTTGGGAAGTTTTCCAATTAGTAACTTCTATCCCCTTGTCCGTTAACGTGCAACCTTTGAGCGAGGAAATCCGAGACTGGTTTATGGGTAATATTTCATATACTCATTATGAATCCTTTCTTTGGGAAGAAAGACATATGCAAGACAATGGGGCATTGTCACTGTGACGACCCTCCAATTTTTTTTCCTATGTCAATTTTGGAGCCTACATGAATCGTCGTTTCAAGCCCTTTAGTGTCACCGCATTGCTTGTTTTGTTACTTTTATGTTTTTTCTTAGTGTTTCATCTTGCTAAGTCAATGTTTCCTAAGTCTCATCACCTAACTCCTAGAAGCGCTTGTGTTATCTAGCCCATGGTTAGGTGGACCTATGACTTTTATTGACTTAGAAACTAACCTTTTTTTCCATACATACACTCAAAAAGAACTCAAAAAACACACAAAAGTAAACAAAAGTAAGAAAAAGCATCTTCTAAGGAAAATTTTCAGTTTAGATTACGAAGACATGCTCCTCTATTGAGCGCACTCCTTCGGGTCAAAGAAGTGCACCCTCATTGAGTGTACTCCTTCATGCTAAGAAAGTGTGCCCTCTTGGAGCGCATGAGTACACCCCGAAGGCTTGAAGGTTTTCTCTTCGTCCCTTTGACTTGAGCCAATGCACCCTCCTTGAGCCCACTCCTTGAACATTAAGACATGCACCCTTCTTGAATCTATGCATGATGTAGCAACAAAAATGTAGTTTGTTGTACTTTAAAATGTAAAATACACAATAGTATTGAAAATAATATTTTTTTTAATAAGATGAACGTACAATGGTGGTTGAATTACAACGAGGGCCTACTTATATACCTAGGAAAGTGCCCCTTCATGAATGGCCATGTCCTTAAGAGACATGCCTCTTCATTAACTAATCATTAATTAATTATAATTATGATTATTATTTATTCATAATATATATATATATAATTATATTTGTAACAACGCCCTCTTTTCAAAAAGCTGTCCTCAAATTTAGTTGCTAACAATTTCTTCACTTGTCCACATCTTTCGACATGTGTAAGTGGTATTATTGAACTTTACCTCTTTCTATATATATATATTAAAGTAACTTTATAAAAAATATTATATGTAACTTTTTAAAAAAATTCGAAAGTTACTTTTAAAATGTTTTTATAAAGTACTTTAATATAATTGTTAATGTTATTATATATATATATTATATATTATATAATATATATATATATATATATATATATATTTTAATATATATGTGCAATAGTCGCCATAGGGATTCCAATGGTCACGAACAATGCTTGTTGACCGAAGCAATACAAATGATTAGGCTTAATCACGAGTCTGGCGGTGGCTCTGAATGGGTAAATGGAGGACCTTTGAGCATTGCAGAGTGTTGCAACCAATTTTTCATCAACATTTCTCTTCCTAGTACTTATTATATCAACCAAATGTTGCGAGGACCGCATCACCACAAATCCATTTTCATGATTGCACCATGTGATAACTAGAAATATTCCACGCAAGCGAAATCAGAAATCTCCTTGTTGCTGATTCTTGAAGACACTATAAAAAGAGGCGGGTATGTTGAGAAAACATTATACTTTGAATTTACATAACTAATTCTCCACCATTTATTCGATACTCTCTAGATATTTGGGTTCAAGTTTCACAACAAGGAGGGCTTGCACCTAAAGGCATGAAGATACAATGGGCTTGACGCCTTCAAACATCTTGTCAATTCATCGAAGATTAAATTCTTCTATTTCGTTTGTGGAGAAAAGGAATAGGTAAGAATTCACGTGTCCTTGCCTACAACTTCCAGAAGTGGTGGTGCACATTTATGATTTTCCTACGCCACTTGTTCGCTGAAATTTTCTATCGTAGCTAATGGAATTGTGCCTAGAGGAATCAACTACCTCAATTCTTCTCTCACGAAAAACAATAAAAAATTCGTTACCAACAACGTGCCTTGAACGTTGGTGTTCACCAAAAAGACACCATGAACTTGCACAACAATTTCCTCCATCGACAAAAGAAATTCTTGCATCAACACATCTATGTAATTTTCAGGAATTTCAGAATCCATTTCTATAGAAACACTCCATGCCTCGTCAAAAATCTTGCCCACTTCATGTACCGATTCTCTGATTTATGAACTGTGGGTAGAGATGGCTGTGGAGGAGTCAAACCATTCTGCAAACTAGAAGCACGTTTCCACCTGGCATCAGAATTATTTCTCACTAGTCCAACTTGTGGAAATGATGCTTGCACATGAGACCTTCCAGGAAGGCTGCCATTCATATTCATTTGTGTTGCATGCGTATTTCTAGCAAAGCCAGTATTGTAACCTTTACCAGGTCAAAACAAAATGGAGGAACCTCTAAGACCTGCATTCATTCACATATCATGACTAGCAGCAAAAGCATCCACCATCTTGGCCCATATATCATCATCCAAACTAGGCATATTTCTTCCACAATGTTCAAGTCGATAATTCCTACTCAGCTTCCTGCTAAGTCCTCTTCCATTGCTTGCTAATGCATCAAGCTCTTCTATATGACTTGCAAGTGCTTGCGAATTTCCAAGTAATTCAATAATGTTATTAATTGAAAGACTTCTATCTACATTATGGATCACAAAAGTCTTAGATCTAACATAATTCAATAGTGCCTGGACAAATTTCAAAATGATTTGATAGATATTTGGACTAATCCTTGATTGTCAACATAAAATCTCTGGAATATTTTGTATCTTCTGAACATTTAGTAACTAAAAAAGCTACTTGATTCATACAAGATGAAAACTGAACTATATCCTCCCAGTCATCCACTTTTTTAAATACTTGCTTCTTAGGCTTTTTTGAAGAAGAGTTACTCTTGACAACATCAATTACTACTTTGGATGGTTCCGGAGGGTTCACATCTTCCTGTTCCTCCTCTTGAACCTTATAAGCATTATATAAATCACTTGTGGGAGCTGCAACATTTTCCTTAGTGAATAAATCCTTATTTTTCTTCTTCTTGTTGACAATTACCTTGGAAACATCACTAATATTTGTAACATTAGTCTTCAAAACAACATTAAAAGAAATTTTATTCTCTTTTTATGTCAATCTACCTTCTAAATCCTGCTTGCCTTCACTTTCAATAGGAAAATATGACACCTGAAGTTGAGAAGACATCTCACAAATATCACTATTAGTGGTGGATACTTGGCCCTTAGCTAGTTGGCTCTTCAATATTTTCATGGCCATCTACATGAAACATTCTACCATTTTCTAGTAGATTCTTACTACGTGGAGTAATCACATGTTATGCAACCAAATCACAAAATAGAAGAAGATATGGATCAACGACTTCAAAATTAGCCTCTTCAAGGGTGAAACCTCCTTTACATTACACATATGAACAATTCTTGGATGGTTCCAATGAAAGAACATCCTTTCTATATATAGGATTCCAAGGGATCACAATATAATCAGAGTTGATATAACAATAATAATGTAAGGGCATAACAATAACAATAGTGGAATTTTATGGGCCACAATAATAACAATATGGGGACTACATGGGAACAACAATAACAATAAGAGGGCTACACTGACAATAACAATGAGGGAATATGCTAGTATTATAGGGAACTAACATGCCCCTCTCTATGCTAGTATTATAGGGACCTAACATGCCCCTCTCCTTAAAAAAATTTCTTGTCCTCAATGCATAAGTGGTTATGGATGATTCTATATAAAATTATCATCCTCCCATGTGGAATCTTCAGTGGTTAAGTTCTTCCACTTGATGAGATACTCTCAAATTGATCGATTTTGTAGCTGTCGAGTTCTTGTTTCCATGACTGCTTCAGGTTCCAATATGATTTTTCCTTCCTCGTCGAGTTCTGGTAATATTTTTTGAACTGGAAGCTTGTCACCTATAACCTTCTTTACGCATGAAACATGGAAAACTGGGTGCACTCGGGAAGATGTAGGAAGCTCCAATTTGTATGCCATAGAACCAATATTTAACACCTTGTAAGGACCATAGTACTTTGGTGATAATTTATTATCCTTGTTAGCTTGCTTGAGGGACATTTGTTTCTATGGTTGTAACCTTAAAAATATCAAGTCACCTACATCAAAACTACTTTCGCTGCGATGTTGATATGCCTGCTGTTTCATTCTATTATGCTCCAAAGTGAGGTTATCCTTTAAAAGTTGGAGAACTTGTTGTTGATGATCGATGTAATCTTCCACCACTTGAACCATATAATTTTTTCTTAAAGATGATGTGATGGACAGTGGATGATATCCTGAACGAAGATCCAACTGAAGTAAATTTCTCCATGTAATTCATCAATGACAGGAATGAGAAATTTATCTTTAATAGTGAGTTTTTTGAGCTCCCTATAATCCAGACACATGCGCCATGATCCATCCTTCTTGTGCACCAATACTACTGGAGTAGAGAAATAAATTTGACTAGGTTGAATTATACCAACCTCTAGAATTTCTGCAACCATTACGTTCAATTTCACTCTTTTGGGCATAGAGATATTTGTAAGACTTGATGTTTGGAGGAACACTTCTTGGAATCAAATGAATAGCATGATCATGATCACGAATAGGTGGGAGGCCTTTGGGAGTCTCAAATACCTGGGAATGATTGTTCAATACTTTTGGAGATCTGAAGAAATAGATGATTTCGATGTTTGAACCTCTAGTGAACATAATTGTGCAATTACACCCTGTTGTTCTTTATTTAGAATATTTTTCATGCCATTAGAGATGATTATCTTTCCTGGTTTCCCTGTGATACCCCTTAATTAAACTTCCTTTCCATCCAAAAAAAATTCAAGAAAATTTCATGAATATTAAAAGCTATTGTACCCAAAGATTTTAACCATTGGACTCCTAGTACAACATCAAAACAACCCATTGGAATGGAAAGCATTATAATATTCAATACATATTCTCCCATGGATAGCTTGATATTATGGCACTTCCCCGAGCAATTTATGGTTCCTCATTTGAAACCATAACTTGACACTTTGGTGCTGGATATAGGAAGAAATTCAATTCAGTGGCTATCTTACAATGAATAAAATTATGGGTACTACTCGAATCAATCAAAACTGTTACATTTTTCTTCTTGATATGTCATTCTATCTTGAGAGTATTAGGAGGGGTAATTCCTGCAAAAGAATTACAAGATATGGTTAGATTCATTTCTTATTTCTCTGGGGTTGGTTCCTAGTGTATATCCTTTTCTATTGACATTTCTTGTTCCTTTTCTTCCTCCTCTTCGCAATCTCTATAAATAAATTTCTTCTTAGCACACTTACAACCTTTAGTGTATTTGGTATCACAACTGTAACAAAGCCCTTTTTCTCCTTTTTCTTCCAATTGTTGTGGTGTCAACCTTGTAAGTTGTGGACAACTAGGAGCAACAAAACTTCCATCTTTATAGTTGTGAGTGGTAGGATTCCTTGTTGCCATAATTTTACTTTCAATTTTTCTTGCCAACTTGAATGCCTTCTCCAATGAATCAGGTTCTTAAAGGCTAACCTCATGTTGGATGTTATCCTTTAAAATCCCGATGAAGACATCAATCCTATGCTTCTGTGGAATATAATTTACCCTTATATTCAATTTTTGGAAGTCCTCAATGTGCTCCACCATTGAAACCTTTTGTTTGAGATTTATCAATTAGCTAAAGAAGGTGTTGCTCTTTGTATCCTCATAATGTGCTATCATCTCCTCCGTAAAAATTGACCAAGCTACAATTTGTTTATGAGAGAAAAGCCATCGATACCATACAAGTTGATTGAGTTCCAAATATAAAGTTGCAATTCGTACCTTTTGTGTGTTTTTAACATTATGGAGATAAGAATATTGCTCCATCTGTAGTATCCATGTTACCAGATCCTTACCATCAAACTTCCTCATATCAATCTTTAGAATATGGTGGGTCTTCAATCCAACGTTAGAGTATATGAAATCATGATTAACATTTCTTTTGTTCTCATCATGAGTTTCCTCTACTACCTTTTCGCCATTTGGACACATTTATTGTAGTAAATTTGTAAACTTTCCTTCAAACCTTCCATACCTTTCTTCAAGCCATCCATCTTAGCTTATGTTAGTTTTTGTGAGGGTGAAATTTGTTGCACTTGGTCTCATAATTTTGATATATCATGTTGCATTTATTTCTCTTCTTTGCGTGTCGTAGTAGAGCTTTCAAGTTGCTTACTAGATGTTTCCATTTTATTTTATCAGAGCATCAATTAATGATAATTATGCTTCAATATTCCCTTTGAATCTCTTCAAACTAATTTTTCAAACAAAACTTATGCAAATTTTAAAAACTACACACTTTTTTCTCTTTGTAGGAGCTCGATATTGAATATATTGTATCTCTGTAATTTCAGACCTCCAAGGTCTGAAACTTCATCTTGTGGTATGATTCTTATTTCCAACCCCACAAGTCAGACCAAGATTGGATTCGTCAAGAAAGAGCTATTCCAAATCTCCCACAATGACTTGATTATGTACTGGTTCAGTAGAGTGAAGTTGTATGACATACCACATGTCACTGTTTTGACCTTTGGCCCTGAAATTTCTACACGACAAACTAAAGTCCATGTGATTTTAGCCACTTTTCATAGAATTCAAATCCGATGCTTGAAACGAAAGTTATGATTATTTTCCCTAGGTCACTTGTTCAAGACAAAATTATGGACCCTGCAAAAACCCTAAATTTCTCAGAACATATATCTGAAAATATATTGAAACAATATCTGAAATTTTTATACGAATTTCTCTGAGTTTTCAGTTCCATGTGGTAAAAATTTCAGCTTTTGAAGCCTCTTAGAAAAAAGTTATAGTGAAAATTCAAATATGTCTTGTTTGAAGAAGCAAAACCCTAGAATCCAAAGCTTTGATACCAAATGTTATGCAACCAACTCACAAAATAGAAGAAGAGATAGATCAACGGATTCAAAATTAACCTATTTGAGGGGGAAAAATCCTTTAAATTACACAAATGAACAATTCTCGGATGATTCCAATGACAAAACCTCCTTTCTATATATAAGAATTTAAGGGGTCATAATATAATTAGAGTTGACATAAGAATAATAATGTAAGGACACAACAATAACTATAGTGGGCTTCGATGGGGCACAATAATAACAATATGGGGACTACATGGGCACAACAATAACAATAAGGGGGCTACACTGACAATAACAATGAGGGAAAACACTAGTATTATAGGGACCTAACATCAAAACTTCAATGTCTATATCATTAGTATGCAAGTTGTCTTCTTCTTCGCAAACATAAATTTCAAAGTCCTTTTCTATTGTAGTGGCTCTACCTATCTTTTTATCTTGTCTGCCTCTTGAATTTTTCAAATTTCTAGTCAATATGGGTATATTGATAGACATCTTTTTTTTTACAGTTTCTGCTTAAATTATCAAGAGAGGTTATTGCATCAACTTCCTTTTCATCATTTTGTTCTACATCCTCTTTTTCTATAAGTTCAAATTTTTGTTGTTTCACATTATAAACTTGCAAGCTCGATATATCATCTTTTTCAACAATATTCTTGCCAATTTTTAGAGTCCTATAAATATAGTGATCAATTTATGATTATCTAGATATTTATCCAATGGGATATTGTAATTTATTTTTCCATTTCAAATTATTTTCAGTATTAAAATTAAAAAATAAAAAATGGGAAAGACACGAAAATTGAAAGAGAAATAGACACACCAAATAAAATAAAATAAAAATAAAAATAAAATAAAGGGAATATATATATATATATATATAAGAAATCTAAAAAACCCCAACGGGGTGCGCGTAGTTCAAATGCGGGCCCATTGTCAAATTATATTAAATTGTTAATTTTAAAGGTTTGGAAATAAAGGTGACTTGATGTTTTGTCGCGTTTCCATACAAGCGCTTTTGCTTTTGAAAGGCTGAGATCATCTCGCCGCTCGAATGCAATGGTGGGGCCCCGATGTTTGGACTCCCGGCCCCCCGCCCCGCCCGCCGCCGGCCGCGGCCCCGCCGCAAAAAACCTTTCGAGACTTAATGGGAGGGGGGGGGGGGGGGGTTCTGAGAAATGTTGTTTACAATAAAACCACCCAAGATAACATAACGACTCCACATTCATTTCGGGTGGTCCCATCCCTTTAGCACCTACCACTCCTACCCTCCACCCCCCGAAAACCACCATTTGACGCTCTTTTAACCTATTTTCTCCCACTCCATCCTTGCCATCCATCATCCATTGTTCCGTCCATGTCACTCATTCTCCACGTCATATAGCCGTTAGCTTTCAAATCTCCCGCCAACAGTCATGTAGTCGTTGGCCATTAAATTTTCTCCCACCAACGTATAAAATTCATTAATGCTATTGATGCAGGAGCATGAGACTTGGAGGGAAAAGACTTCAAACTTATTCCAAAAATACAAAAAAATCTACAAGCAAAGGAGTGGGATCCTTTAGCCATCAATTTCCATGTTTTTCTAGTTTAGCATAGAGATAGAATCTAGGAATAAATCATGATGTAATAAGTGTAAATTAGTTAAAGCCATAGTGGAGGTTCTTGAGGAGAATACCTCACTGAATAGATAGGATTAGTTAGCATAGTGAAGGTTCTCTAGGAGGATGTCTTGCAGAACTGATAGTTGCAATTAATTTAAGCCTCTGTTTTAGGATCTGGTTGTTAGCACGAACCAATATATATGTAAGTTTGATGCTATTGTAATGGGATTTTGAGCATATGCTCTTATCACATATTTCTCAAAGGAAGAGGGGATTTCTCTGTGTATTGGTCAATCCTGGAGGTGTGGTGACCTCCGAACCCTTTCTGGCATCTAAACTTGTATTTTCCTATTAAACTGGTATTTATGCGTGTATTCGGCTTCTTTTTTTCTTCTGAGTCTTTATAACAATGACTCAGCCTTGTTTTCCAACGAATACTTCAATTGAAGCTTGTTTGAGTGTGTTCCCTTCAAATCGGCGTGCTCTGTTTCCTTTAAATGCATCGTTCTAGTCCCATAATCTAAATTCTTGTCTACACTAAAAAACAACGGAAAACATAGTCCGAATTAAAAATCCGGACTTGAAATCTTATAAAGCCTGGCTTATACCCATATCGGGTCTGAAAGCGTTATCGCATCACAGAACTACAGTGGAGAGGAACTGGCCCTTTGAACCGCCGAAATCCAATGTTGCAACACATTCGGATTCAAAATGTTATAGGAGAAGGCTTAAAATATATCATGTCCGCGAGGCGTTATCGCATCGCAAGTCTTAAGCGGAAGGAGTCTAGCGAGGGAGTGTGGAAATGCTGATTGCAATTGCTGATAAGCTACAACGTTATATCACATAAGGGAATCACCGATAGTGAAGTGCCGATACTGTAATTGCATGTTAATGCAATCCTGTGGAAAAACAATGCCGATAGTGTTAATTCAAAGTGTGATAGTGTTATTCCATTTCTCATGGAATAATCACTGATAGTGTATTTTCATGTGAAATAGCATTACGACACAAAAACTCCGCTGATAGTGCATTTCCATGTATAATTGCGTTTTAGTAGTTTGACTCGGCTGATAGTGTATTTATGCACAATTACGTTCATTCCATTCAAAAAGCCCGCCGATAGTGTATTTCGTAATTCTCATGGAATTACAGCTTCGATAGAGGAAAAGAGGCTATGTTGTGAAAATTGCTCCCGATAATAAGGATTGGGGTGATTAATGGAAAAAGAGTGGTGATAGTGGCTGAAAAGGGAAATTTATGAACAGTTAGTCTAGAAATAGATGACTGATACTCCAGTTAAGATTGAAGAAGGGTTTTAGCCAGAATTAGAGGAAATTATCTCAGGACTTGGGCGTTTGTCAATATCACCTGCACCCAGGCCACCATTAGTGGTATTAGAGCCACCTTTTGACACTAAATTGAATCTCAGAAGTAGAAGAACGAAAGTTAATATGGCTTTCAGAGTTGGAAGAGGACAAGGACGTGGTGGAAGAGGTCGACCAATTGCAAATGCTAAAGTGATGGAAGCTGTACACTAGATGCAGGCTAGATTAGAGGAATTAACAACAGAGAGAAATATAGATGATGGGGATATTAGTGAGCTTGAGGTTTAAGCTGAAGGAGAAGAGGAAACTGTAGCAGTTACTCCTGAGATGAGATTCTTCCAGTCAGTGTTGAGATCCACAGCTAGGCCAAAGACTGAGGTTTTTCAATATATGAAGGAGGACTAAATCTAGAAGAATTGATAGACTGGATTAATGGCATGGGTAAATTCTTTGATTATGAAGAAATAGAAGATGAGAAGAAAGTAAAGTTTGCTATCACCAAGCTAAAAGGACGTGCAATGCTTTAGTGGGATGGAGTGCAGGCAGAAAGAAAGAGACTTGGTAAGCAACCTATCAAAAATTGGAGTAGGATGGTAGAAAAGCTAAGAGGTAAGTTCTTACCAAGTAATTATCAACAAATCTTGTTCAAACAAATACAGAATCTTAGACAGAGGTCTATGACAGTGAAAGAATACACAGAAGAATTCTATAAGGTAAGCATAAGGGCTGGACAAACTCAAGATACATATGAGAAGGTGGCGAGATATGTGAATGGTCGTAGGATGGACATTCAAGATGAGATAAGTGTACTGTCTCTAAAATAGTAGAGGAAGCTTATCAGATGGTACTGAAAGTTGAAGAAAAAATCGTGAGGAAGCAGTCTACTAGAGAGGGAGGTATTTCCGAGGAAGGGGAAGTTAAGGTAGTAGAGGAAGATCTACAACACCTAAAGATGGAGCTAGCAGCAACTCAACCCAACATGCAACCATAGGAGGTGATGCAAGTGGTAGAGGGAGTTTTTCTAGAGGAAGAGGAGGCAGAGGAAGAGGAAGAGAAGTAAGATGTTACAGTTGCAACAAACTGGGACACAAATCTTTTGAGTGCCCAAAGAATGTAGGAACAAGCCAGAGGAATGCAATTGTTGCTCAAGTTGAAGGAGAATCAATAGCAACAACAGTGCCAAAAGAAGAAAATATACCAGAGAGGAGAATTTCTGGTAATCAATAAAGTTTTGCTCAAGCCAACAAAGGAGATAGTTGAACCATCACAAAGAAATACTTTGTTCAGGATAGTGTGTAAGGTTCAAGGGAAATGCTTTTAGATGATCATTGATAGTGGTAGCACTGATAATTTGGTCTCTACAGAAGTGGTGGAGAAATTAAAGCTGAAGACAATGAAACATCCAACACCTTATAAGGTGTCATGGTTACAAAAGGGACATCAGTTGTTAGTGAATGAACAGTGTGAAGTGGAGTTGCAGTTGGGAAAATATAAGGACAAAATTGTATGTGATGTGATGCCAATGGATGTGTGTCACATATTGCTTGGAAGACCTTGGCAATATGACAAAGGAGCTATGCATGATGGGAAAAGAAACACCTACAAGTTTAGTAAAGATGGTATCAATCATATGTTGCTACCTATGGGAGAAGAAGATGCATCAAGAAAGAAGATTGATCCAAAAACTCTTTTACTGGGAGGAAAGGAATACTTGCAACAGATTGAAGAGAATGAGGTAAATTTTGCTGTAATTTGCAAGCCCAAGGTAATAATGACTTCCACTAAAGTTTCTGATTTACCCATTGAAATTCAATAAATGTTAGACAACTATTGTGATATCATTGTTGATGATTTACCTAATGAGTTACCACCCATTAGAAGAATTAGCCATCATATAGATTTTATTCTTGGAGCAAATATACCTAACAAAGAAGCTTACAAAATGACTCCTATAGAAAATGAAGAAGTTAGGAAGTAGGTTCAGGAATTGCTTAACAAAGGACTGATCAGAGAAAGCATGAGTCATTGTGTAGTACCAACAGTGTTGAGTCCAAAGAAAGATGGAGGCTGGAGAATGTGTACTAATTCAAGGGCCATCACTAAAATCACAATTAGGTACATATTTCCTTTACATAGAATTGAAGATTTAATGGATTACTTTAGTGGAGCAAGGTATTTTACAAAACTAGATCTTAAAAGTGGGTATCATCAGATAAGGATAAGAGAAGGGGATGAGTGGAAAATTGCCTTAAGACAAATGAGGGATTGTATGAGTGGAGAGTAATGCCTTTTGGGTTGTCAAACGCACCAAGTACGTTTATGAGGCTCATGAATGAAGTTCTTAATGAGTTTATTGGTAAATTTGTAATAGTATATCTGGACGATATATTAGTTTACAACAGGTCTAAGAAGGAGCACATGAGACATCTGAATTATGTCTTACAGAGGCTGCATCAAGAGAAGTTATTGCTAAATTTGAAGAAGTGTTCATTCATGAAAGAGGAGTTAGTGTATTTAGGTTTTATATTTCTGCTGAAGGGTTGAAGATGGATTCAGAGAAGATCAAGGCAATCATGGAATGGCCTTCACCTAAAAGTGTTTATGAGGTAAGAATATTTCATGGTCTTACTGGTTTTTATAGGAAATTCATAAAGAATTTTAGTAAGATCAATGCCTCTATTATTGAGACCATAAAGAAGGATAAACAACCATTTAGATGGATTACTGAAGCATAAAAGATTTTTCAGCTGTTGAAGAAGAAAATCACCAAAAAACCTATTTTGGTTCTACCTGATTTTAATAAGCCTTTCCAAGTGAAGTGTGATTCCAACTATTATGAAACCAACTCAACAAAAAGATAGAAAAGATAGATCAATGCCTTAGAATTCAGCCTCTTCAAGGGGGAAACCTCCTTTACATTACATAAATGAAAAATTCTTGGATGATTCAAATGAAAAAACCTCCCTTCTATATATAGGAGTCTAAGGAGTCACAATATAACCCAGCGACCTAACAATAA
>APFE031235484.1:44699-80940 GCA_000404065.3 Pinus taeda | reverse complement strand
TGTGACTCCTTAGACTCCTATATATAGAAAGGAGGTTTTGTCATTTGTATCATCCAAGAATTGTTCATTTATGTAATGTAAAGGAGGTTGCCCCCTCGAAGAGACTGAATTCTAAGGTGTTCAAATATCTTTTCTATCTTTTTGTGAGCTGGTTTCATAACATATCCAAATTGGATTCTCCAAGGAAGATTTATGAAAAATCTCCCATAGTGATTTGATTATAGACTAGTTCAGTAGAGCGAACTTGTACGATGTGCCACGAGTCACTATTTTGACCTTTGGCTTTGAAAAATATATACAAGAAACTACAGTCCGTCCTCTTTCTGTACCTTCTTGTGAAATTTCAATCTGATACTCAAAGAGAAAGTTATGATGATTTTCCCTAGGTCACCAATTTGGAATGTAATTAAGGAGTCTGCAAAAAGACCAACTTCCTCAGAGCATATCTCCTCAAATATAGCGCGAAAAACTCTGAAATTCAGACCGGGGATGCTGTGCCATTTCTTCTCAAATTGTTTTTTTTTTAGCTTCTGAAACATCGCAGAAAAACATTATAGCAAAAATTCCACGATGACCTGTTTGGAGCAGGAAACTCTAGAATCCAAAGCTCCGATACCAAATGTTATAAAACCAGCTCAAGAAAAATATAGAAAAGATAGATCAACGCCTTAGAATTCAGCCTCTTCGAGGGGGAAACCTCCTGTACATTACATAAATGAAAAATTCTTGGATGATTCAAATGACAAAACCTCCTTTCTATATATAGGAGTCTAAGGAGTCACAATATAACCCAGCCGACCTAACAATTATAATATAAAGCCATAAAAATAACAAGAGGGAATCTATGGGGCACAATAATAACAATATGGGGGCAATAGGGGCACAACAATATTAATAAGGGATACAACTACAATAGTAATGGGGTAATCACTAGTATTATAGGGTCCCAACACCAACGGAGAAGCTATTGGAGGTGTTTTAAGTCAGGAAGACAGACCTATAGCTTATTTTAGTGAAAAGCTGAATGATTCAAAGAAGAAGTATTGTTCTTATGATAAAGAGTTTTATGCAGTTGTGCAGTCATTTAAGAAGTGGAGACATTATTTGATGTCAAAAGAGTTTATACTTTATTCAAATAACCATGTACTACAATATATTATGCAACAACCAAAGCTTAGCCAGAAACATGCTAAATGGGTAGAGTATCTTCAAGGTTTCCATTTTGTCTTGAAGAATATAAATGGCCAATCAAATAAAGTCGTAGATGCCTTGAGTAGGAGAAGTGTATTACTTCAAGAGAGTCAAATTCAAGAGTTAGGGTTTGATTTTATTAAAGAATTATATGAGACAGATTCAGATTTTAAAGAGGCATTTGAAGCTTGTAAGAATCCTGTTTTGATGGATAGGAATAAATGGTTGGATTATTTCTTACAAGATGGACTGTTGTTTAAGAGAAATTAGCTGTGCATACCAAACTATTCTATGAGGGAGAACTTAATCAAAGAGAAACATAGTGGTGGACTTGCAGGACATTTTGGTATAGAGAAGACTTATGAACAACTGAACATATTTTATTTCTGGCCAAAAATGAGATCTGAAGTGGAAAAGCATGTGAAAACTTGTAAAATCTATCAATATGCAAAGGGAAGAAGACAAAACACAGGTTTGTATGTTCCATTAGCGATTCCAGATAGGCCTTGGGATATGGTAAGTATGGATTTTGTTTTGGGCTTACCAAAGACTCAAAGAGGAAATGATTCAATTTTTGTTGTAGTGGACTGATTTTCAAAAATGGAAAATTTGTTCCATGTTATAAAACTAGTGATGCTACTCACATTGCTAATTTGTTTTTCAAGGAGATAGTAAGATTGCATGGGTTGCCTAAGAGAATTGTCTCAGACAAAGATTCCAAATTTGTTGGACATTTCTAAAGGAAATTATGGAAGAAGTTGGGAACTGAACTGAGTTTCAGTTCCGCCTATCATCCATAGACTGATGGATAGACTGAAGTTGTGAACAAGAGTTTGGGAAATCTTTAAGGAGTCTTACTATAGAAAATAAAAAACAGTGGGATCAAGTGTTGGCACAAGATGAATATGCATATAATGACTCACCTAACAGGGGTACAAGGAAGAGTCCATTCCATATAGTCTATGGAATGCATCCAAGAGGAGGATCTGAGTTAAGAAACTTGGGAAAAGATGAGATGAGAAGTGCAGAGGGAGAAGATTTTGCTTCAGAAATGCAAGCAATACATGAACAAGTGAAACAACAACTACAGGATAGCAACATCAAGTACAAAACCAGAGCAGACATGAGAAGAAGAGAGGTGAACTTTGAAGTTGGAGATTTGGTTTTAGCACATCTAAGAAAGGAAATTTTCCAAAGAGGGAGTATAACAAATTAAACTTCAAGAAAATTGGACCATGCAGAGTGTTAAGGAAGTTTTTGGCAAATGCATATGAAATTGAATTACCCCCTGATGTTGGAATATCTCCAATTTTAAATGTTACTAACCTGTATAAGTATGAAGGTGAAACTGCTGATGATACATAACAAGATCAAGAGACACAAGAAATTGATTGGGTAAAACAATTACCTATAGCAAAAGCATTATAGCCAGAAAGGATTTTGGACAAGAAAGTGTTCAAGAAAACCAGAGGACAAGAGTACTTTCAGTATTTGGTCAAATGGAAAGATCAGCCAATTGCTGAAGCTACATGGGTAACAGAAAGCATGCTACAGAAGCTAGGTAGTTCTGTAGAAGAGCTCATGGACAGGAGCTCATGAAGAATTTTTTCCTCAGGAGTCTGATGCAGGAGCACGAGACTTGGAGGGAAAAGACTTCAAACCTATTCCAAAAATACAAAAAAATATACAAGCAAAGGAGTGGGATCCTTTAGCCATAAATTTCCATGTTTTTCCAGTTTAGCATAGAGATAGAATCTAGGAATAAATCATGATGTAATACGTGTTGATTAGTTAAAGCCATAGGGGAGGTTCTCGAGGATAATATCTCGCTGAATAGATAGGATTAGTTAGCATAGTGGAGGTTCTCAAGGAGGATGTCTTGCAGAACTGATAGTTGCAATTAATTTAAGCCTTTGTTTTAGGATCTGGTTGTTAGCATGAACCGGTATATATGTAATTTTGATGATATTGTAATGGGATTTTGACCGCATGCTTTTATCACATATTTCTCAAAGGAAGATTGGATTTCTTTGTGTATTGGTCGATCTCGGAGGCATGGTGACCTCCAAACCCTTTCTGCGCATATGAACTTGCATTTGCTTGTTAAACTGGTACTTATGTGTGTATTCGGCTTCATTTTTCCTTTTGAGTCTTTATAATAGTGATTTGGTCTTGTTTTCCAATGAATACTTCGATTGAATCCTGTTTGAGTGTGTTCCCTTCGAATCGGCGTGCTCTATTTCCTTTAAATGCATCGTTCTAGTCCCGCAAGCTAAATTCTTGTTTACACTAAAAACCAGCAGAAAACATAGTCTGAATTAGAAATCCGAACTTGAAATCTTATAAACCTTAGCTTATACCCATATCGGGTCTGAAAGCGCTATTGCATCGCAGAACTATAGTGGAGAGGAACTAGCCCTTTGAGCTGCCAAAATCCGATGTTGTGACACATTCAAATCCAAAATGTTATAGGAGAGGGCTTATAATATATCGGGTCCGCGAGGCGTTATCGCATCGCAAGTCTTAAGCGGAAGGAGTCTGGTGAGGGAGCGTGGAACTGCCAATTGCGATCACCGATACGCTACAGTGTTATGCATTAGGGAATCACCAACAACGAAGCGCTGATAGTGTAATTGCGTGTTAACGCAATCCTATGGAAAAACACTGCCGATAGTGTTAATTTGAAGTGTGATAGTGTTATTCCATTTGTCATGGAATAACAACCGATAGTGTATTTTCATGTGAAATAGCATTACGGCACAAAAACTCTGTCGATAGTGCATTTCCATGTATTATCGCATTTAGTAGTTTGACTCCGCCGATAGTGTATTTATGCACAATTGTGTTCATTCTGTTCAAAAACCCTGCCGATATTGTATTTCGTAATTCTCATGGAATTACAGCTTCGAGAGAGGAAAAGAGGCTCTGTTGTGAAAATTGCTCTCGATAACAAGGATTGGGATGATTAATGGAAAAAGAGTGGTGATAGTGGCTGAAAAGGGAAATTTTTGAACAGTCAGTCTAGAAATAGATGACTGATACTCCAGTTAGGATTGAAGAAGGGTTTCGGCTAGAATTAGAGGAAATTATCTCAGGACTTGGGTGTTTGTCAATATCACCTGCACCCAGGCTACCAGCTACACTCCAAAATAATAACAATTCCGTTAAATTTCCCTCAATTCCCGTTATAAAAATCCTATATCAACCTGAATTATCCCCTTTTTCTAGTTATTTCATCCATGTGGGTTCAGATTGAATATTTCCAAGTTTTCCAGCGTCTTCTATAAAGTTTTCCCCTTCTGCAACCGATCAAAATATGACCTGGTAACATTGTTTTCAAATTTGCCATTGAAATTAAAAATGCCTTCGCACAAAGTAAAGGGAATGATGACTGATGAGAATCCTATGTTACTTATTGTCCCTGATTTAGACAGGTCCCCTTTTGTTGACCCAGTACAAGATAATAGAAACCTAATGCGAATTTCATTTATATGAGCTTTGAAATTGGGAAAATTAGAAGTTCTTGGATAATAATGACAATCTAAGTATATGGGAAACACTCTTGCCTCAATTTATCTTTCCCCAGACTCATTATTTCCCAGAATTCATTACATGGTGTCATCTGAGATACCTCCCCAACCACAAAGTGATAGTTGCCCAAAATTCTCAAATCATGTTTTCATTACCCCAGAAAGCATTTTTCAAGCCCTTTAGATAAATCCATAGGCCTATTTGCACCCATTTTCCACTGATGCACTGATGGAAATATACCAAAATATTACTTTTCCCCAGCAAGACTATATTTTTGAATGTTTCTTTCTTGATAATTATGAATTACCTAGGAATAATCCCCCTTACTATGCTTCTATTTTTCCTAAGATTTCAAGGCAAGTCATTTCCATGGTTACTTGCCTATTAGGTTATCATTCAGACAAGTGGGTAGATGAGGTAGTGTTAGGGTTTTTATCAGTATTTCTAGTTGGTCAGAAGCCTTCAGTTCTTTTCAATTACATTAGGTACTTATCAGATGTTATACATGAGTAGTTTTTCAAATTTAATGTTGAATGTTCAAGTAAAAGTCAGTCCTTGTTTATCTAATGTTATTCTATCAAGTACACATTTTCAAGTTTCAGCTATAGAAGGTGGATGAATAGGGGAGGCCATTATCAGTTGTTCACTGGAATTCCTTTCTCAGAAAGAATTTAGAGGGTTATTCATTCAGTGATTTTGTTGATCATTTTTTACATATGTCTTTGTGCCTTCTAAAAAACACTGTCATTCTGAGAATATCAATAGAAATCAAAAGAGTTTTGCATCTTACAAAACAAGAAAAGGTTGGAGACTAATATCTTTACCATAATTACACAGAGATTCGAATCTATGGGTGTGAAATTCCTCCCTAAGTATTTCTAATGTTTGTTCCAGCGAGGATTTTTTCCCTAGAATACATTAGACAGATGCTAAATATGGATGACTCACATTTTGTATCAAGCAAAAAGAAGACACAATTCAAATTGAAATCACATGTTGGACCATACATTGTGAATACTAGAGTAGCAACCAAGGAAGTGGATAAATTACTAAAACAAATGAAGTTTAAGCTCAAATTCACATGGTATTATGATCCATTAGGGATAATTTCAAAGATGAGAGTTTAGAAAGAGACCACTCCATATGCACATACACCTAGACCAGAGATAGAGCAATATGCCAATCAGGAGCAGTAAAAATAGAACACACTACAAGAGGATTAAGAACAAATTGTCAGTCAATCGTCTCTACAAACTCCTATTCCAAAGGACAAAGAAATCAATATACCAAGGGAAAGTATGTCCCCTACAGAGTCAGAAGCTCAAACTATAGACTTTCATGTTTCCAAGAGGAGCAATAAGGATCCAAACACTAATACTAAATGTTATGCTCACATAATAAACATTCAATAAGAATCGTCACAAGAGAAGAAGTCACAAGATCAAGCTATAGTTGTTCTAATAGGTTTTCCAGTCACTCCTTTTCCAAATGTTGAAGATATAACACAATCACCTGTATCTTCTACATATCATATGGGAACAGAACAAAATACTTTTTCTAGATACAGGGAGATCAAGAAGAATAATGAAGCATTGAAGGCTTCAACATATTCACAATTCTGGAAACAAGCCGCTACCACTCAACACAAGTTGCTGTTTGCATTTGACACAAAAATGGACAATTTCAATTAGATTTCCTAGAACCTACAATTCTAGTCCCCAGAAGTGCAGAAGACTACAAAGGTTTAATATTTTCTGTTGATACCAAAAAGGTTCATGCAACAGATTAAATTGATTTGCATAATAAATAAAGTGAGCTGATTTATTCAACACCGACTAGTTTAGCCATGGCTACCTCAAAGTTTCTATCCTCTCTGAATAATATGCACACAATTGAAGATAGAACAAATGTCTTCTCTAACCAAATACACTAGAACTAAAGATTTAGAATATTTAATAATCAAACTAGGATATGATCCTAGTAATGTCAAGGCACTCAAGAGATAATTAAAAATAAAAATGCAGATATTCAAGCCATCAGGAAGCAAATTAAGCTTCCAACCACAAAGCACCCTTAGGCCAAAGACGTAATCAATCTAGAAATAGAGAAAGAAAATTTGTTCAAATTAATAGTTGAACAAAATGTTCAAATCCATAAGATGGAAAAGGACTTGGAATCACTGTTTAAGGAAAAAGAATAGTTGGCAGCAACAGGTACATGAACACAACGCGAAGTACAACAAACAACACAAGCATCAACTTCAGATTCTTCTGAGAAGCTAGTCCAAGCTTTGGGAGAATTATCATTAAAAAATAAGGAAAATGAGAAGTTAATGGAAGCACTCTCAAATATGGAGGAAAAAAAGATAAATCATGTAATGCATACCTAGTAGAGGTGCAAAAGAACTTCAAACTGACACAACATATTCAAAAGTTTGAGAATCAGTCTCCAACAACTCAGATGTTGGCATAGGCTAAAAGGAGTATATGGTATAATATAAATGCAAATATCAGAGAATCATGTTCATCCATTAAGATCATATTTGACCAGGAGGAGTTAATGCAAAATGTCAAGGCAACAATTGAATAAAAAAATATTGAAATAGAGCATAGGCCAGTAGAAGCAAATAGAATTATTAAAATGCCAAATTGTAAAACTAAGGAAGAGCTTGAATAACGCCAAATTCAAGACAAAAAATGCACAATGATGGAAGTAAAAAGAGTATTAACAAAGAGGAATATCATGGTGCAACTATAAAATAAATGTAAAGAATTGGAATTTCAGGTTAAAATATTTAACCGAAAATTTGCTTTATTGCAGGAGAAAGGGCTCCCATCCTTAAGAGCTTCTAATGGAAAATTGATTCCATTAGAAAATTATCAAAATCAATTATGTAATATAGTTGCAGATACATCCAAGTTTATTAAGGTAAGAGGAACAATAAGTGGAGAATCTTTCATGGAAGGGTTATAACATGATCTCTTAATTCAACATCAAATCCATCATCTATTTTTAAACAAACCAACTTTCTAGACATACACAAAACTATATGAGACATTTCAGAGCATGGTAAGTTTTCCAATTCCTAGTGAAGAGTGAAGGAATCAATTGTTGGAGCTAGTTGAATAAAGACAAACAAAAATCCTACAGTTTTTGGAATAGACAAACAGAAGGAGCAGAAATGTAGCTACAGTCAACAACAACTTTGGTCAAAAGTATCAACAAAACAATTGAATTTGTCCAGAATTCCTATTTCGTAGTTCTATTTTAAAAATATCTACATCTTCTGATAGATATTATTTTTTAATTAATTTATTTTTTAGATCCAAAGTTAGTTACATAGGAACTCTATAAGTATTTTGTAAAAATACTTAGTAAGGTTTGGATTATGTATGAAGAAAAGAGCTCTACCTTGATGCAAGTTGTCGATCTTTACTTGAAATAATCAATTTTTGAAATATAGAGGCAATTTTGTTCCAGGATTCTTGTGTCAAACAAATTGTGATGTTTATCCTCATGTTGATTTGTTCTTATTTCTGAGTTTTCATATGGATTTCCATTCCTAATTGTTGCAAGAAGTTTAAGATCTAAATTTACTTATTGTGCTATGCTATGGCTTGTTTAAACAATCTTAATGTTTTTCTTTAGAGATTAAATATAAAATTCATTTGAGTATAGTTTATATTTAATTGATCATCTACTTTATCATCTCAGCAACACCATAAAATATCTTAATATCTAGGAGTTTTCCTAGCTCGCCCCATTTTAACAACTCTGTTAATATGTGATTGATTACCAAGAATTGTAATGACTCCATGCCTAATGGACTTTTCTTGCATTTTACAACTAAAATTTTGAAAAATCTATCTCAAAATTTAATAACTAGCCTAAGAACTTGAAAGCAGAAATTAAATCATACAGAGAGTGCCCTCTCTGAAGCTGGAAGGGCCAAATCCCAGCTTTAAAAGTGATTTGTGGTTACCTTTGTAATTTTCCTCCTCAACCTAGTAAAAATATGGAGTGCTAACACTAGCAACCTCATTTTTAGCTTCTTCATATTCGGTTTTCATATATCCATTTTTATTATCAACCTTATTTAAGTTACCTTAAGGATATCCTAATTCAACATGTTCAACACCATTTTCTTGGTTATAACATTCTTTACTGTTATTTTATTTCATGTCAATGTCCTCCTCCATTGTAGGTGCTAAATACATAGTTTTAAAAGCCTTTAGGGTTTTTGTAAATGATATTTTTATTTGCTGTAATGATTCTCAAATTTCACTTAATAGTTCAATTTTAGAGTTATGAGATTCACTTAATTCCACGATTTCAAGATCTAAACTTATGGACAAACTTTGTAGTGGATAACATTCAAAGGTTCGAATGGCTCTGATACCACTCTAGCAACAAAACTGTAGTTTGTTGTGCTTTAAAATGTAAAATACATAGTTATATTGTAAATAATATTTTTACTAATAAGATGAATGTACAAGGGTGGTTTAATGTTACGAGGGCCTGCTTATATACCTAGGTAGGTGCCCCTTCATGAATGGTCATGTCCTTAAGAGACATGCCTCTTCTTTTTTTTTGGTAGGTAAGCACCCATGGGGGATTTGAACCAATGACCTATCGCAAGGAGCGCCTTAACAGTACACCCATTCACCGTCAATCCAAAGCCCCTTGGGCTAAGAGACATTCCTCTTCATTAACTAATCATTAATTAATTACAATTACAATTATTATTTATTCATTTATATTTATTTTATTTTTATATAAATTATATTCCTAACACATGAGATTCTTGTTGCATGTGGGAACACTCCTAGAAAATAGGATCCCACATAACTTCCCGTAACTAATTCATTCACTTGTCGAAAAGTGGCAATCATGCATGGAATTTGTTTTCATATAGTCTCTTTTAAATCAGCCCAGTTAATCATTCATATTCATTATCATTCTCATATGGGTTGGGTGCACAACTATGGATCAAGAACCTCTTCGTTGATCTGTGTTACAAGTAAGTTTTGCATATTGAATCTATTCATTTCCTTTCATGATTTCATTGTCAATCTTGCTTTCCTTGCTAGCATTTCTTTGTTTTTTAGTTTATTTATTGGTGTTTCTATTTAATATTATTTCTACAAGTGTTAATTTGCTGTCGCATGATGGACCTTTGTGCATTCCTCAAATTTACACATTCTCACCATGATTGTGACGACATCCATAAAATATTGTAGATCTTTCTTCTTCTCATTCATGCCATGAAATCTTGTTGCTAGACTTGTTCTTGAGCCATCCTTAGGCAGAAAGCACTTTTGGAACCCAAAGCCTGATAAGCTCTGAAAAACTGCACCTAGAATAGTCCAATTTCCCTCTTGAGCCCACTCCCTCAGCATGAATAACTACGCCCTCCTTGAGTGCATGAGCATGCCTTGAAGGATTGAATTCTTGTCCTTTATCACTTCAGCATGCACTAGTGCACCTTCCTTTCCCTTGAGCACATGAGCACACCCTGACAGCCTGAAGGCCCAAAGACATGTCGCTTCTTCCCTTCGGAGTGGGCTAATGCACCCTCTTTGTCTCTTTGAGCGCATGAGCACACCTTAAAGGCCTGAAGAATCAAATACTCATCCTTCATCCATTCAGAGTGTGCCCATGCACCCTTGATGGTTTTCCTTCCCTTGCTTGAGCGCATGATCACACTATAAAGCCTCAAACGACCCTTGAATCACATTCGTGCTTTGAAAGTGAACCCTCCTTTTTTACATGCCTATTTTCTTTTGCATGCAAGTGATTATGTGCTGTCATTGATAGATTTACATTGCCAATACATTTAATGGATATTTGAATATCATTTGCTAAGATATTGTTGCATAGTTAGTTTCATAAAACTAATATTGTTATCATGAGTGTGCTGCCATAAATAGGTGTTCGAGCTACAAGTATTGTCACTCTTTCATCATCTGTTTGAGCCATGCCTCCCTATAAAGTGGTCTCCAAAGAAGTCTCATAAGTAAGCAATGATGAAGAAATTGAAGTTACCAAGCCAACCATTCCTATATATGCATACACACAGTGCTTCATCCATAAGTCTACTGTGGTCACATGGAACGAAATAAAAGACACATTCATGAAGAAAAAGTTTACTAAAAACTTAGAGGACTTGGAAGTATATATCATTATCAAATAGTCCAAGATGAATAGAATCACATGCAAATTCTAGATCACCCCTTGTGCAAAAGTGATTGAGTGGACCATTACACATATGGATGATTCTCATCTTATGCTTCGTAGTGAGAGTGGTGGTCATCTCACCACCTATTATGGAGAATATATGCAGACTTACTACAAGATGCTTATATCCACAAAATATGCAAATGATGAATTCTATATTAGATGGGCTGACCTTGACATAAGTGACATCATTGAATATTGGTGGAAAGAGCCTGCAAAGTTTTGTCACCGCTATTGGCTTATATGGGCTTGACCTAGGTTCGAAAGAATTATCTAGCCAAACAAATCCCGTAGCTACTGGCCCTTTTGGCAATAGCCTGCGAAGCACGGACTGAGGTCTCACCCAAGATAGTAGGGGAGGGTGCTAGAACCAGGTTTTCGCACCTTGGGGATGTCTTGGATGTGGTTTGGGGCTCATGTGATGTTCTGCAGCCTCGCGCTATGCCAGATCCACGCAGATCGGAATACCCATATCGCACTTATTACAGATGGAATCACTTATTACTGGTTTGATCTTGTTAAAACGGTCTTTAAGAAAACATTTATTACTTTGGGTTACTTTGCACATCAAGATTAATCTAGTTCACATGAATTCAACCGTAGCAAATGCAGAAATCATAACAGTTTATTTATCATAAAAGAGTACATTTGAAATCAACACATAATTCAAAAGAAACTTATCTTTATTATCAATCTTCAACAATACATCCAAATCCACCCTACGCACTCAGCTGCAGGGGTCTACACACACAACTGCGAACTTTCTAGGCCTCTGTACAAACATTTGCAAAACCTCTACCTTCTACCCTACTCCCTCGACTCGGACTTACAACTGCTCTCAGACTATTCACCCTTTACATCATAGAATCAAAAATCCAAAAACTGAACTGCCTTTCCCTCATATAGCCTCGCTCTATTTATACTTTCCCTTGGCCTGCGATCCCACCACGGGCCAACTCTATTACTATTTCTTTACAATATTTTTGGGCGGACTACCCTTTGACTCAACCTCCTATAGCTCGCGCTCCGCACTTTCCACAGAGTCTTTTATCCTAATATTACCCGGAACTCCGGGCTTCACACCCCATGCTCGTTCCGCAGGGCTTTCGCTACTCAACAATCCCCCAACACAATCATCATGACTCATCTCGATTCGCTGAGCTGGTGCGTCCATCTTTGCACGGAGATCAGTTAACAACTTCCTTGCGTTGCTGGTACTAGCAGTAAATTCTTCCGTCATGTGCTGCATATGTTCCACCTGTGGTACCAATATTTCTGCCCCTATCTCAGCTGTCTCCATCTTAGCACATTCGGCATTTATGTGTACTACCTTATGCTCTATGGTGGTTGAAACTGCAAATGCCTCGTCCAACCATGGTTGGATATGAACTTTCACCACGACTTCCTTTTGTCTCACGACTTCTGCTTGGATTTTCATGTCCTGTACCTCCCTCATCTTAGCCAACCGTTGCGGGATAACAACAGTCTACGCAGTTCCCCAGAGCTGATCGTATGCTTGCTGAAGTTCCTGGGGCTCTGCTTCCAACTTGTGGAGTGTGGGATCTTCCTGAAGGACAGTGAGCATATCAATCGACTGAGTTAGAAACTCAGTACATTCTTCAAGTGACCGTGCAAGCATTGCGCGCCCCATATCAATAATGTTCTTGTGCTGTACTACAACCTTTGGGGGCGTTGATGGTGGGACCTGCAATTTCAACTCGGTGATTTGTGCGTTGAGTTCGAGCTGCAGACGTGCGACCTCCTCTTTTGTCCTTCAGAACTCTGTAGCCAACGTACAAATCTGTGCTTCAACAGGCAAGTCCCCTGTAATATCTAACGCCTGAGCACTCAAACAAGCTTCGACTACTACCTTTTCCATCTGCTGTTTTTGTGTGACTGCTTCATCACGTTGGAGTTGTAGCTGTTCAATATTAATTTCTGCTCTTGGAGTATCCGGTCGATGCGGCCGGCCCTTGCGTGAAGTTCGATTGTGATACTGTCATGGAGTTGTTGCAAACTATTGCGTGGGAATGCAGCTACATTTAGTCCCAATCCAGTAAGGTGTTCCAATATTGCTCGTTCTTCCAGTTGGTTGGTGACCAACGCGTTGGTCGGGATCGGTGTAGACTGAGCAACCTGGGCTCTAAGCAATGGTTTTGTAGCTGTCATACCAGAGGCTGCTGTAGAAAAGCTAGGGCCTACCTATGCAATTATTGATCCCAATTCACGTAACTGTGTCCAGAGCTCCCCCAACAGAATGTGCTGCTTAGAGATAGCCTCATTGACTGCCTCCCGAGTAGCTTCGTGAACGATGCTTTCGATGTCATTTAGATTGTCCTCCATTAGGGTTGTAACTTCACTATCCATCTTAGATGCTTTTTCTTTCTTTCATGCCTTCGATCGCTTAGGTGTGGCTGAGCGCTTTAGTGGGGTACCCGTAGTAGTGGACAACATATCTGTTGTGGCCAGCTAAGCTATTTCCTTCTGATTACCTTTGTCCATTGCGGATGTCTGCACATCCGATACTGGTTTTCTCATTGCTACAAATTTCACCTCTCGCGCTTCCTTAACCTCTGTAACATACTGTTCATTCCTTTTTTGTTGTGCGGCGTGCTTGGCTGCCTCTTTTTGCTTTTGAATAGAGGCCTCGTCTCATTCCACTGCCACGGGTCCTCGCCAAGACGTGGGCCAAGCCTCGACAATCTTGTGAACAATGTCATTAGTGACAATGAATTGGAGACGGGTCCATGTCTGGGATGGGTCCTTCCACGCTCGGATGTAGACGTGATGCATATCTTCTTTGAATTCTGCAATGTGATTCATATTCTCATAAACTTCATTTTTAAGCATGGTAACACATTGATCCACTGACGTATAGTCGTGTCCATCAATACCCAAAAGATCCTAATCCCCTGAATTCTGTGTGCGTCCTTGATTTCCCAGAGGGACGCATACTGCGCGGCTTCTGACCATTCTGGGGTTAAAACAGGAAACTGGTTGTCTTCAGGAAACTCAGTAGCGACCAACATGAGGGAGAGTAGCAACCATGCATAATAGAACGATTTGCCTTCTTCCTGGACTTTGCAATAATTAGCTAAAAATTCTTCACAAATAAATTGTGACCAATTGAACCGTACACCAATAGCACATTCTTCAGCCAACGCGATAACTATGGCAGGGACCTCAGAGCTCCGACATTTCCTCATTACTTTTACTGCCAGCAACTGAGTGGCCACCTGGATTGCGTTGTTGGAGATACTGCCAATGAAGTAACCTCGCGTTCCCTTGGTGAGCTTATATGTCTTCTTTAGTCATTTTATCATTCCTACATCATTACTCTTGGCCATAATTTCCCAAAGGTTCTGTCCAGCGCAGGGTAGATGTGATACCCGGTGAACAAGTTCTGCTATGATATAAATGGGTTTACTGACCCATAGTGTATCTTTGTGCACTAGATAGAGCAATTACTTGATGACTAACATAGTAATAGGGGGTCGGAGAAAGTGCGAAATTGCCAGGAGACAAAGTAATCCAACTTCATCCACCTTTCGCAGCCACTCCTTTGGCTGTAGAGTGGTCACCATGCCTTCTACCATGTGGTCCATTAAGGCATCTGTCGCTAGATGGGGAAATTTTGTTCGATTTGCAAGGTCACAATTGTCGAATTTCATCGTGGCGACATGGCCAACCACCGAATTTTCTACTGGGACATCTTTTGGGAGAGAGGGGGTAGTGATTATAATGCTGAATTCGTCCAGTTTTGTGGGTACCTCGTTCGTCCTCTTACTTGGAGGCATATACTTGGGTTGTCGCATCGGTTGTATAGGGTCTTCCTCAGAGATGTCCTCTTCGATCCTCATGGGAGACTCTTCTGTTTCTTCCTTACGATCGATGACAACAGTTTTACCTTTTTCCTTCATTGTGGACTTGCCAACCTGCAGGTGTCGCGGTGACCGCCGAACTGATTCTGGGAGTGGAGGTTTCTTCTTGGACTTCGGCGTCCGCGGGGATTTAGAGTGTTCTGCTTCCTGCGGTGACTCTGGATGTGGACTATCGATGGTGGGCCTTTGAGATTTCAAGATGACATCTTTGTATTGTTGTGGCAATGCCAAAAACCATAGACTATTTTCAACTTCCTCGTTGCTCTTGACGTAGGTAATATGGGCCAATTTTCTTGCCGGATAGTACGACGTGGTGGTGTGACATTTGCACTGTTTATATATCGATTGAACCCAAAAACCGATAACTTGTTCTTGTGATAGCTCATAAATGCGATTTGGACGGTTATGCTTTTGCCTTAATGGCTTGCCGCTTGCTTCAAGGTGCTTTAAATGCACCATCATACTATGAGCAGTATCTTTAACGGTCACTTTCCATCTTTCCTTTGCAGCTGCGAATCCCCAAGGTCGCAAATGCAGTTTCTCCAGGGGGCCGATGGTCATATCGCGCCATTGTAAAACAACCTATTTTATAGTCACACACCCTCTTCCAACTGCTTGGGGTGTTGGGACTAAACCCTTGACGGATAGTCAAAAGGGCGAACCCTTCCCGCGGGTTCCTAGTTCCTCATTGACCCGAGTCGTGAGCATCCTAACTGTCCTCCTGCTTGTATCACGAAATTATGGTGTGCGCACCCCTGTGGCTTCTGGTGCAGCCCTATTAAGGTAGGAAAGCCAGTCATGTTGGTTTTATTGGGCCATTCCTTTTCGTCATCTAAATCGGCTACTTCTAATTGAAGTTTCTCGATGGCTTTGTCCAACTTCATCCTGTGGTCACGGATTCGGGCCTCAATTTGTTCCAACTCATCAAGTCATTGTTTTGCACGCCGAATGGTAGCCCACAATTGCTGAACCATGTCATGGATGCCATCTCTGGTGGGAGAAGATATGCCTATAGTGTTCGATTGGGCCGTATAGGCAAGGTTCCCTCTAGCTTGATGATCCTGTGGTCCATTGTGGTCTGTTTGAAGTGTCGGTCATTTGCCATACACCCGTATTCTTTGTGCTATAGTTTTGTTCTAACTTAACCACTGCACATATCTTCCAATTTGGAGTCGAAACTTTCTCATGTATCTGAGCTTCCCCGATCCTTCTATCGGTGCGCGCGCCCTGTCTGCTGATGCACTGGGCGGTTCTTGTA
This sequence comes from Pinus taeda, assembly GCA_000404065.3. Classification (NCBI taxonomy): domain Eukaryota; kingdom Viridiplantae; phylum Streptophyta; class Pinopsida; order Pinales; family Pinaceae; genus Pinus; species Pinus taeda. The sequence goes on along the minus strand of APFE031235484.1, from coordinate 64,842 downwards.
CTACACATGTGCGCTGGTATTCAGTGGTCGCGTCTTTCTCTTTCGCATGGTGTCTTTCTTCACATCATGCCATTGAGTCACCCTATTACAGTTGAGTGTTGTAACTCCCTGCAAACGACTCTGCCAGCACTCGGTCTCCTCCTTAGAATCGATAGTGCAGATACTCTCACGTTCCCATGAGCTTCCTCTATTGTTGTTGTAATGCATCTGACAGGGGTTCTGCACTATTATCTGATAAATGCAATCCAGTTCATCATTATTTTCATCGTCGTGGATGGGTTTTGTGTAGCGCTCCCCTTCCACTGGGTCCAGTGGAACTACTACATGAAGTGACTTCTTTTCGAAAGTCATCGTGCACCTTTTCAAGTTGATGATTCCTTTCATGTCGATGGCCCAATCAATCTCGAGAAAAGTAGGGTAAGGATTGCTATCATCGATAAGCTCTATGACTTCGAAGTTGGTCTGGTTTGTTACACCATTGATATCCACTGTCACCCCTTGCAATCGGCCCATTGGTAAGATTTTTTCCTGGTTAGCCATCGGTAGTTGAATCAGGGACCATTGCAGTACGTGCTTGCCTATACACTCCCAAGTTTGCTTAGGTAGTATATTTGTATTTGAGCTTAAATCCAGGATGACTTGATCCATCTTATAATATCCTATTTGTGCCATCATCCTCATTTCTCGTCCAGTGCGTAGAGCATGTCGTCCTATCCTCCGGACCACCTGGGGTTCGCTGAACTCAGTGCTCCTGGCAATCAACTCTTGTAGCCCTTGGACAACCTTCTGATTCCGCAACAATTTCATGCATGCATCAAGAAAGGAGGTGATCATGTAGGGGTCTATTTTGGCTTCTGTTTGGTCCTTCTCACCTGAGGTAGCAACTTTTGCGAAGCTCAGTGGATCTTCGTTTGGCCCCACCCTTCCTTGCTTTAGTTCAATAGTACGGTTCCCCATAGGCGGGTCACCTCTCTCCCCTCCTGTGTTCCTTCCTTCCGTTGCACTGTTTCTTTGCACCATGTTTATATTAGTGTCCTCTTCGTGGGGTTCCGCATGCATCATCTGGACATTTTGGGTTGGTGGAGGTTGGAGCACCCCTTTCTCGTTTAATTGGGCAAGCAAGGTGGGACAATCTACCAATTCATGATTGAACTGTTCGCAATAAGGACATGAGATCCTAGTTGGGTTAGTGCACTCATGAGCATAGTGTCCTTGTTCACCACAATTATAACAAGTTATCTGCCTGCAACCTCGGCTAGGTCGCCATCTTCTTCCTCGGCCTCATCCTTGAAATCCTCCCCGTGTTTTAGCTTGTACCCTGTAGGTTGGGGTCCATTCCATCATTAAGTCATAACTTTGACACGTTTGCTCATCGTGTCCTATTGATTGACAAAAAATGCAATATAACTGTTGTGAGGTCTGGGTATACTTTTGTAATAGATGGTAGTTATCTATTGCATGTTTCCCTCCCACCTGGCAAATCGCGCACCAGAGCGCAGGTGTGGCATTTTGTCCTGTTTGGACTTCCACTTTTAATGGCATCGGGCCTCCTCCCGCCAGATAGTTCACGAAGACCAGGCAATGGTCTTTGTCATGTGCGTAGCTTTTACATTTAATACACCATGCCTCTAGCTGTACCCTTGATCGAGGCATTATTCCTTGCTTGAAGCTTTGTACTTCCAAACTTAAGTTCTGAAGTTGCACGTGGAGTTGCTAAACTCCCAACCCTGGGTTCGGAATCGGGGTCGCGTATAACCTCATAGTTGTCTCTAGTGCCTCGGCCTTGGTTGTGATCTTCTATTGTGATAGAGCCATCCTTAGATGGGGTGATAATGATGCCACAAACCATGTGAAATGCTGTCCGTCGATCAATGTCATATTAGCTTCGCGAATAGTACTCTTTATCTTTGGTCCAGATCCCACAGGGTTTCACCAGGCAACATTGCTATTTCCTTGAACCCAATGATCGATTGGTTCTCAGACTTTGGTCGGCCAAACTCCTTATTAAGCGCATCCTGTATAACTGCTAGTCCTTCATTTGGATGGTTGGTTGAGTGTTTTATGTACCATGTCAATGCGTGGTCCTGGAGTACACTGACCAGCATAACCTTTTTGATGTTTTCATCTATTATACCTTGCGCATCCCATACAGAGTTTATCAAAAACCACAACCGGCTTGGATCTTCATTCCCTATACCTTGAAAGGTTGGTAACTTGACTACGGCCACAATCCCTATTCTAGGAGGTGGTGAGGGTTGAGGTGGTGTGGGCGGACACGACGTGGGTGATGGGGGTGATGGCGTAGATGGATGTGGTATTAGCGAAAGGCGTTTTGTAATCAACTGGATTGCACTTCCGGGCGAGAACCTAGCGAGATCTTCCTCGCTGTCCCGTGAGATAGAAATCAGAGGACTATTCCATGCTCCTCCCATTCCTCGGTAACCTCTTCCACTCCTTGTTACCCCAGACATTAATGTATGCGCATAATCTATTTTTCGCACAACAACATCTTAATCCAAGTGTTTAATGACATGATGTACTGACCCCACGGTCCTTGGAGAAATTGCCTTTCTGCTTCGCTGTAGATTACAGTAGTATCTATTGCGAATTCAGTGATAAACCCTCCAATGATTCGATCTACCCAGTGATCGACTGCGCACACGAGTTTGTCTTCAGTGGCTTCTAGTCTACGCACTAGTTTTGGGGTCCACACTATTGGCTGGTCTAATATGTACCTTCCCACGCTATCATCTAACTTTGTGATCCACTCATACAATTCTTTCGGGAATGTTATGAAGAAGATATAATGTATATCTGTGAGGATATAGCGATCCAACCACTGTTCCTCTGATATCTGTGAGTTCCTATTTTCTTGAACCGCGAACTCGTGGAGTTTCAGATCCCACTAATCTTCGAGCTCTTTCTTTGTAGGATTCCAGTGTTCCCACATTAGACACCCCTTAAGTAGATCCTGGTCTTGGTTACAGAACCATTTGTTGGCTTATATGGGCTTGACCCAGGTTCGGAAGAATTATTTAGCCAAACAAATCCCGCAGCTACCGACCCTTTTAGCAACAGCCCGCGAAGCGCAGATTGAGGTCTCACCCAAGGTAGCAGGGGACAGTGTTGGAACCAGGTTTTCACATCTTGGGGATGTCTTGGATATGGTTTGGGGCTCGTGTTCTGTTCTGCAACCTCACGCTACGCTAGATCCGCACAGATCGGAATACCCTTATCGCACTTATTACAGATGGAATCACTTATTACTGGTTTGATCTAGTTAAAATGATCTTTAAGCAAACATTTATTACTTTTGGTTACTTCGCGCATCAAGATTAATCCAGTTCACATGAATTCAACGATAGCAAATGCAGAAATCATAACAATTTATTTATCATAAAAGAGTATAGTCGCAATCAACAAAGAATTCAGAAGAAACTTATCTTTATTATCAATCTTCAAAAATACTTCCAGATCCACCCTGCGCACTCAGCTGCAAGGGTCTGCGCACACAGCTACAGACTTTCTAGGCCTCCGCGCACACAGCTGCAGAGCCTCTACCTTCTACCCTACTCCCTCGACCCATACTTACAACTACTCTTAGACTATTCACCCCTTATATCATAGAATAAAAAATCCAAAAATTGAACTGCCTTTCCCTCATAGAGCCTCGCTCTATTTATACTTTCCTTTGGCCCACGATCTCGCCGCGCGCCGACTCTATTACTATTTCTTTACAACATTTTCAGGCGGACTACCCTTTGACTCAACCTCCTATAGCTCGTGCTCCGCACTTTCCGTGGAGTCTTTTATCCTAATATTACCCAAAATTCCAGGCTTCACACCCCATACTCGTTCCGTGGGGCTTTCGCTACCCAACAACTGCCCATATGTAGTTTATTCGACCAAGATTCTTAGAGATGTATATTGTTACCTGATTTCCATGTGCTTTCAGTTACATGGGTTGAAGAACGCTGAGACGTTTGAGGAAAACTAGATATATATGCTTAATATGGTGGTAATCCGTGGTAAAGATTTCAATTGGGCATATATATTGTCATTTGAGTTGCAACATCATGTGGGGCATGCAAAAAAATCTTTGATGGAGAATCAAGCACCATAATTCTATATGTCTACATTTCTACTGGATGGAATCTGTGCACAATATGAGTTCTTAGGAATGCAATAGAATTGGACCCCTCAAGACAAGTTCCCAGTTCAATTTGTCTGCAGAGTGTTGTTAGAATCAATCTTCAGAGGTGCACATGATAGATTAGCCGAGCGTTTCTTTGTAGTTATTTTCCATATGATATTCAAGATCAATCTTCCTTGCATGACCAATAAGGTTAAGGAGTCACTACAAGATATCGTAGATTGGTTTATAGTGCCAGATGGTACGTACATTAGATGTTTTTGTTGTTAGATATCCCCTCATCTCATGCCGTGATATGTGACCAATAAGGTGGTCTTACAGGAAGTAGCAAATCAGTTGGACAAGGGATTGTCAGGATTTCTTCATAGGAGGAAGAAATCCCCTTGGCCCACCTTGCCTTTGAGGATCAGACTATATGAGTTGCCACAAGGAGACAACAACATAAATACAAGAGATGGACCGCTTTTACTTTGAAACTAAATACTTTCATGGATATGATCGCAAGAGAGTGTGCATGCAACATTGTGAAAGGATTAGTTTCAATTTTGGGTATTCATCAATGTCCACAATAGAAGATGAGAAGGTGAAGAAATGGTATAATGCAATTAGAAATACACACTCAACAATGGAGAGAAGTTCTCTCCAAGATCCACTAATGCAAGACATGCAGGTGCAAGAGGTAGAACATATAACCCTTCAAGCAAGGAAAGTGGCTCCTAAAAAGAGGACTAGGTATGGTTTGACAAGTGAGTGAAATAGGAAAAGAAAAGTTAATTCTTTGGACACCGGAGCTATTCAAGTAGAAAAGGAGAGGAGAGAAGTAGAATAAGAGGAGAAGAGGAAGAAAGATTATTTTCTTGAGAAGAAACAAGAAGAAGAAGAATAAAGGGGAAGAATAGAAGAGGAGCAACAAAGGAATTCCTTAGAGGAAGAAGCAACACAAAGACTGGAAGTAGAAAAATTGACTCAAGAGATAGAAGATGAAGAGTATAAGGAAGAGGATTTCATCCAACCCATGGAAGATGAGACAAGTTCTCTAGAAGAACCTCCTCTCATAGGAGGTCATCTTCCATTTGGAGAAATGGGAATCACACCTCCACCGACAGACAGAGTCATGGATGTATGCAGTGTCATATTTAATCAACTTAGTAAGAGGATCGTATACTAGAGGCATAGATACTTTCCGAATGATCCTTAGAATTCAGTGTCAATTTCTACAGAAAAGGTGATAACTACCAATATCAAAAGGAATCCTAGGGAAATCATGGCGAATATTTTTTCTTTTTCCACACCAGCATAGGACAACTCTGAATATGCATTGAATGAGAATGCCAGATTAAGGAGATAACTTGTTGCAATGAAGCAACAAGCGGAACATCTCACGGTGGAGAATCAATGATTATCTTCACAGAGCTTCAAAACCACAAAATGGCAGTAAGCCATGCATGAGGAACTGGGGCAATGGAGGACATCATGGCATGGTTATATGATGAGACAATACTTCTACAAAAAGTGGTGGCTCCTCTTGTTGGAATTCAAAAGAAAGCACAAGAAGTGGTAAAAATCCTGAAAGTAGAAAACTGAGTAGTTGGATATCTTTAGGAGTGGGTTTCCAAGCATCCAGATGCTCCACAACATTGGGAAAGAAAATATAGGATTACCTTAGAGATAGACATAGTTTAATTGAGATGCCACCATCAGAATTACATGTGTCTTGGAGGAAAATGGATTAGTACTATTGCTACCTATGATCAAATGAACAATGGTTTTGAGTCTCTAACACAAAAACATGGGATTCCTGCAATAGGATCACTTGAGAAGATCAAAGGTAGGGAAATCATCTTCTAGGAGATCAGGCAATACAGAGAACATATCAAGAAAGCATCGAAACTATAATGCTTGGAGTTACCAAAGACATTATTATACAATACGCCATCACACCAGTCAAAGATCATATGAAACATTCATGGATATGGTATAATGTATAGTTAAGCTTCAAGAATATATTGACTAAAGCATTGGATGCGATGACACATTATGTAGGCGACTTTCTGGTTTAGATCATAGCGATCTCAACAGAGTTCAAAAGATGGCAGACATACATCACAAATGAGCTCCATGGGGAAGAAAATGGTTTATCAATTTGATGAGACTTTGTCCTATTATCAATTTTGCCTTATATAGCCACTCTCTCATATGCAATTTGTATTTTGTAATAAATGGTATGTCATGAAGTCCAAGAGATACATGTGGAATGTGAATAGGAACATATGAAATGTAAAGAGTCATGTATAAAATATGAACAATCATCAAAGTCAAAGAGTCATGTGTAAGCTTAAAGGTCATTGTCATTAGTTTTAAATAACTCCTTATAACTCAAGCTAAGGGCTTAGAATATTGGAGTCTTGCCTTGTCTTCTCTTGTAGTGCATAGGAGATAGATCATTATTTGGAGAAGCAAGTTGTGGCTTCATGTTCCACTATTGGATATAGTGTTTCATATATGTAAAAATGTACTTGGGATATTTCATTCAAAATAGAAGCTCTATGAGCCGACATTTCTTCACACATGTATCATATATATAATAGGACTATTCTTGTTATGTTTATGATATATGTTACATACTAAGTTAATGAACTAATTCGTTGCTTAATTATGGTTATTATTGAATAAATTCTGTTATGCTTTCATGATTATTCTTTATTATGTAGACTAATCTGTAGGTAATCAACAAGCCTCAATCTCTTTTCCAAGGTCCCCCTTTAGAATAGTACTATTAATTTTCTAATCAGAGGCTCATTTCCTTTTACCAGCAGTGGAAGTTCCTTTGTGCACCTTACATTGGGTGTCTCACAAATCTTACATACTTGCTGCCCCAAAGAGGTGTTGCATTCTCTTGTGTGTGTTTGTAACCAAGGAATATATTTGGAACCTTTCCAACAATGGCTGGACCATATAGCTTGATGGGACTCCTATACCAAATAGTGTGAGGTATAATTGGGACTTCACATAGTGGATATCCTCGTACATGTTGGCGACATCCAACACCGTCAAAATTTTTGACCCTAGAAGGAGGGACAGAGGACAAGCTGAGCTTGTGAAGTCTGCTTGAATCTCTTACCTCTAATGGCTTCATCCCATATCATAATCTAGAGGTGTTTTTTTGAATCTTTAGATGTTTCAATCCCTGTGGAATTTTTATGTGACTTTTTCACATTTGAAGTTTGATGGCAAGGCAACAACAATCGTCCATGATTACGTAATTGAATTTCTTAAATTTTGTTTCTTTATTGGTGTTTATTCTGAAGAAATCCTTGCATGATTGTTTACCCTTACATTGGACGATCATGTGAAGAAATGATGTTATTGTTTACCCACTGCTTATATCTCATCTTTCAAGCAATTGGTTAACAAGATTCGTTGCGTCTTCATACAATATGAATATTAATACGTTCTTAATGAAATTGATAAACTTAGAATGGAATCCAAAGAATTTGATTGAGCATTTTGCAGATAGATTTCTTCATCTTTGTTATGAATTTCTGGATGAGGATGTGGACTGGAAATTTTGGATGAAAAGTTTTGTTTCTTAGTCAGGATGTAAAGGGAATCTTTTGAATACGATTCGTCATGTTCTCTCAATCAAAAATAATTTCAGCACCCCGAGGAAGAACCGGATATGCCTTTTGTTCCTTGTCACCCTCCTTTTGATGTTCTGTGTTTTCAACCTAAATTGATCACTAGATCGGAAGATCAATTTGCCAATGAATAATTTTATTTTATTTCACAACTCTCCCCTGACGGTGATTCATCTGATCCTATAAATCAACCATATTTGAATGTTTATATCTCACTAGTCGACCCTTTACCTTTAATCATGTTGAATCCTTGGATAACCATGAACCTGATGATTTCCTTTGTTATGAAGTATATGGTAATTATTGTTCAAGTAACATGGATGAATCTTTGTTCCTACAAGAAGAATCATATTTGCAAGAATTTAAAATGGAGTCTGATGAGATCATCAAAGAATTTATTTAAGGTATATCTCCTTTCAAACAAGAATATGACATGCTTATTATTGAGGATTTCTATGGAAATCTAGAAAATCTATTTGGTCAACCTCAATTTCATTTTGATGATTTGAATGATGACTATTATCTTGGTAAGCAGTTGATTGTGGTTCCTCAAAATTCAAAGTTAAGTTAGGTGAGTAGGAAACTTCAGCGTACATTGATGGTTATGTCAGGTTCCCTTCACCTTGACGGTATTTGTGATTTTGGTCAATTTAGGATTTTATCGCAAGATCTTGTTGTTAATGTCGTCTCGTAGGATGTCGACTCTCTCTTGAACTATTCCCATTTTCTACACATCAAATTTTTAAACCCTCTTGGTAGAAATTTTAATGTGACTGCTGAACTTCAATCAGTACATCCCACCTCAAGCAAATATCTAATCTCTAATGTGGGAACAGAGAGTGATCTTATTGAATGTAAATTTTTTCAGTCTAACTTATCTTCTGCAACTTCTATCAAAGAATATCACTCACATGACAACATGGATTGTGGTAATCCTATAATTTTTCTTATGATGTGGATTTGTCTTTGATTAGTTTTTCTTGTCAAAGCTCCCCTAAAGGTTGGTTCCCTGATCCTATTTCAGATTCCCCCGAGGAATCTTAGTAAGGACCTATGTCTCATAACCTATACTTGCATGTGCTTCATCAAGTCTTGAATGGTCATAGACTTGGTAATTAGTGTTGTTGTGGAGTCTTTCATTTGATAAATTAGGTGAGTGTATTACACCATTGTTATTGCACTTCCTATTTCTATGCATCCGTGTGTATGTTTTCATTGTTTATCCTTTTCAATGCATTGCACTGGAAGTTTCATTTCACATGACCCTATCTTTTATTGTTAGGATATGTTGCATTTATTTAGATGCGTTGAATTCCTATTTTGAATTTTCATCTTCCCTTTTTTCTCTTTTGGTTTTATTTGTTCTTGAATAAACTTGATTTTGAGCTTCAATATGATGTGGATAACATTTTGGGAAAGGAAAATTGTGGTAAAATACAACTCTTGGTTTATATATTACCCTCTTCATTGATTTGGTTTACATCTTTTCAAGTTGATGATCATCAGAAGGAAAATACGATCCTTTAGCTAGGAAGCTAAAAGAAAACCACGATATTTGTATCCTTTTAGCATTCTCATTATTGCACTCGATCCCATCTATGATGCATTTCCATGTCTATCTATCTAGGTAGAGTAAGATAAGGGGAAAACCTTTAGTGAACAAAGCATCAAAGATATTAAACTTGTCTCTGAAGGATCGAACTTCTCTGTTCTCAATAAGCTGGGATCCCTCTTCTAGTCATTGAAAATAATAAGTGCCTAATCACATTTATATGATAAATAAAGAAAAATAAAGGGTGAAATAAGAGAAAGGCTTCTTGCGCTGGGAGGTGAAGCAAGCGACTTTTCTAGGGTACTATCTAGGCTTGGTGGAAGCAAAACAATGTTTGTATTCCTAAAGCGACTCTGCCAGGGTACTGCCTAGGCTTGATGGTAGAGGAGCAACACTAGATATGTAAAATTCATACTTTGAATGTTTTAACTCACCATGCTACATTACCATTACATTGACAGGATAATGATATGGCTCACTTTATGTTGTGTTGTATTGAGCAGTGGAACTGGGAAGACTCTATCTTTAAAAGGGTAAGAGTGGGGAGATATGGTAACTCACGGGTTGAATCAATACTTCCTGGAGATTTGAGACTTTTTTCCTAAATGAAACCATTTTAGAGAAGTTGGGGTTTTCCGAGTGTGTCACTAAGTGTTTTCGCTGTGTCAAAAACCCTACAAATTGTTTACCTACGTCAATTTTGGAGCCTACACAAACAGTCGTTTCAAGCCCCTTAGTGTCTTCGCATTGCTTGTTTTGTTACTCTTATGTTTTCTCGTAATGTCACATCCTCAGTCAATGTTTCCTAAGTTTCATCACCTCACCCTTAGAAGTGCTTGTGTTATCTAGCTCATGGTTAGGTGGACTTATGACTTTTATTTACTTAGAAACTAGCCTTTTCACCATACACACACTAAAAAGGCACACAAATTCAAACAAAAGTAAGAAAAATCATCTTCAAGGAAAAAACACACTTTTAGATGATAAAGACATGCTCTTGTGTTGAGTGCATTCCTTCAGGTTGATGAAGTGCACCCTTCTTGAGCGCACTCCTTCATGCTAAGCAAGTGCACCCTCCTGGAGCGCATGAGTGCACCTCAAAGGCTTGAAGGTTTCCTCTTTGTCCCTTCGACATGTGCCCGTGCACCCTCCCTAAGCACACTTCTTTGACATGAAGACATGCACCCTTCTTAAATGCATGCATGAGCTTCTTGTTGCATGTGGGTGCACTCCTAGAAAATAGGAGCCCACATAACTTTTCTCAACTAACTCATTCACTTGTCGACAAGTGGTGATCATGCATGAAACAATTTTGCATGTAATATCTTTTAAATCAACCCAGTTAATCATTCATCTTCATAATAATTCTCATCTCGGTTGGGTGCAAAATTATGGATCAATAAACTCTTCGTCAATCTGCATTACAAGTAAGTTTTGCATGTTAAATCTATTCATTGCCTTTCATGATTTCACTGTCGATCTTGCTTTCCTTGCTGGAATTTCTTTGTTCTTTAATTTATTTACTAGCAATTCTGTTTAATCTTGTTTCCACGTGTGTTAATTTGCTCTCGCATGTTGAAACTCTCCATATTCCTCAACTTTTCGCATTCCCACCATGATTGCGACAACATCCATAAAGCTTGTAGATATTTCTTCTTCTCATTTCTGTAATGAAATATTGTTACTAGACTTGTTCTTGATCCATCTTCAGGCAAACCGCACTTATGGAACCTGGAGCCCAATCATCTCTGAAAACTGTGCCTAAAATAGTCTAGTTTCCCTCTTGAGTGCACTCCTTCACCACGGGAAACTACTCCCTCATTGAGTGCATGAGCACACCCTGAAGACTTGAATGCTTTTCGTTCATCCCTTTGGCATGCACTAGTTCACCTTTCTTTCCCTTTGGCGCATGAGCACACCCTGAAGGTCTAAAGGACCGAGGACATGTTCGTTCATCCCTTTGGAGTGCGACAATATGCCCTCTCTGTCTCTTTGATATCATGAGCACACCTCGAAGGCATGAAGATTTGAAGACTCATCCTTCATCCCTTTAGAGTGTACCAGTGCACCCTTGATGGTTTTCCTTCCCTTGCTTGAGCCCACAAGTGCACAACAAAGCCTCAAATGACCCTTGACTCCCCTTCGTGATTTGAAAGTGCACCCTCCTTGTTTGCATGCCTATTTTCTTACAAATGCAAGTGATGATGTGTTGTTGTTGATTGATCTAATTTAAAATATTAGTTTTCAGTGCTAATATCTTCCTCAGATTATAAACAAAATGCTTTCATTGTGCTCAAGGATTCACCAATTTTTGCAATTAAAATGAAGATTTTTTATGTTAATTTTATGAGCAATTTAACATAAACCAGAAACTGAACAACAACATAAACATATACAGAACATCATCAAAAACACATTACAACAAACACATGATATAGGAGTTCACCCCTCCTGGGCTACGTCTCCTTGGTCCAACTTCCAATGGCTTGGGCCTTTATATTATTCTCAAAAGTGTAAAAAATTGTGTTTACAATGCTCAAATGGTTTTGAAACCTTCTCCAATAAGTTCAGAATACTAAGAAATGGCCATCTAGCCTCTTTTTGCAACCAATATGATGGAAACTGAAGAAGTTATGACTTCTTCTTTTTTCCCACTATTCGTTCCACAAATTTCTCCAAACCCGACATGATCCTACAAATTAGCTCCGAAAATCCTCTAACTGGGCAAAAAGTTCACCGTGTGGCAGCCCATAATTTGCTGGCATCGACTGTCTTATCACAAATCGCAATCGGCGGAGTTCTACAGCTTACGTGTTGTGAACACAATGGGTGTTTTGTGATTGCGATGTGGCGGACCTAACGAGAGTATTAACCAGAACTGATAAACATCTCACATATGGGGACTTATCGCATTTCACAATTCCATGGATAACTAGGGTTTTGTATATGAAGAAATTTGCATGTTGCGATTTGTGATTGTGACATCACATTACAACCCAGTACTTGCCAGGGATTGATTCTGTAACACCGACCCTTCACCGATTTGTGATTGTGATCCATTGCATCGTGCCTCTAGCTGTTTCTTGAAAACCTTCCCGCCTGCCTTATCGCATAACACCCTTCCCTACTTGGGGCCGATTTCTAACTCTGACCTACCTGCGATTACGATTTGTGACATGCGGGGGCCAATGGTGGCTTGCCACTTGGCACCTACTCATTCGATGAAGGAGCTTGCCACATCATTGAATCCTGCTGTGTGAGCAAGTCAAACCTGAACTTTGACTTGCTCTAACTTATGCATATGAGCTCGTGTTGACACCTAAACATAGGGATTAGGTGAAAAACTATAATTAGTGTAAATAAATAATAGAGAAAATGGAGAGTCATCAAGAGATGAACTGAATAGTCACTCCCTCTTGTATATAATAATGAACAACCTGAATGAATAATACGATTACATTTGAGGAGTTACCTCCTGGTCTAACATGGTATCAAAGCCAACACCATTTTTGGCTTCCCTCTCTACTTTATAACTCCGTTCTACCTATGTTATGCCTATTTTGCAGAATTGACCTCTTGCAACCACTCCACAGGTGTGCCTTTCTCAAGGATTTGATAACTGTTCTGCAAGTTTTCCCCTCTCTTGCAAATGTTACCCTCTCTGGCAACTACTACAGACGTTCGGCTGGTTATGTGAGACAAATGCTCCACAAGCACAGTTGAGGTATCACTCTCACACCTGTATGCATGCTACCTACTGATATACCTCTCATGGTTTCATCACTCTCTTGGTTTTATAGTGTTAAACACGGGCGTGATGAATGAAATTCTCTTATGACTATGTATCGACGTTCTGGACCCTAATCGGGTATTTTTCTCTGTTCATACATTTTATTTATAAATCATAATCAACTAGTGTTAAGTGTTAATACTAAGTTTAAGTGCTAAACCTTTCCTTAAGCGCCTTTATTTAAAGTATGAATTAAGCATGTGGGTGGTATTGATAAGTGGGAAGCGGTATCTCGCACGCCCTAAAGGCTATAAACTGTATTCCTAAAATTCACGCGATGAACCTTAGTAGGCGACACGTAGCACAGGAAAACCACTTTTCTCGCGTCCTCCCAACCTGATATCAGTCGTGGAAGATTTCACGCGAGATTGTGTGACAATCATTCGATTGGACGGTTCATATCGACGGTGGAGATAGTTCGGGTTAGTTGGTGAGCGGACGACGCGATATCTGTTGGATCTGAAGAAGTGAGATCAACGACACAGATTGAAGTGCTTGACAAAAGGAGAAGTCAATGACCCTTAGGGGAAAATCCACGTACAAAATCAAATTTAAGTGCAGCTAATTGGTTACAAAGTTAACCAGTAGTCGAATTATAAACTACCACCTCATTTTTGTCAACCTCCTGCATCATTTATTTACCAACAGAAGAGTGTTTTGTTTTACAAAGTACACATTTTTAAAATGCACTCATTGATATCTGTTGTGGGATTCGTTCTCAATGGGAAGGAGAACTATCCTGAGTGATCTCAGAAAATCAAACACACTCTCATTTTTAATGAGTTGTGGAAATGAGTGTGTGTTGGAAATGGAGACAAAGAGCCAGAATAACCTACCTGAGACAAGGAATTCACCATTTGGGAAAATAAGAACAACAAGGCTTATGCATTGATTGCAGCATCAATAATGAAGAGTTGAGTCACCATATTTCACCATTTTCCAATGCTTTCGAAGCCTTACAAAAGCTGAAGGAACTCTATGAGTCACACTTTGCACTTGAAGTTGTTCAACTCATGATTAAATTGTTCACCCTTGAATTACAAAATGATGATTCTCTTGCTCTTGCATCAGCAGTAAAATCTATTATGCATGATATCAAAGTCACTAATGTTGAACTGGACAATCCTCTAATATATTTTCTCAAGGCACTTTATCCTACTTACTCAAATTATCTTGAGTCATTGCAAGAAAATGGAAACCTCAAAGATATTACCTCTGACTCCCTTGTGAAAAAATTTGCTGAAAGAGAGAAAGATTTTGGGAAGAAGATAGCTCCTTAGTCTTCTGAAGAGGCTCTATGCCTTGCACATAGAGAGAAGAATCTTACTCAAGATTCTTTGAGAGGAAGAGCTGGTCGAAGAGGAAGAGGAAGAAATTTCAAAGGCAGGGGGGCAGGCACTCTTAAGGAGAAAATTCAGATTTGCACTGCATATGCTGCAAAAGAGATGGATCACATGATGCATCCACATGCAAGTTTCCTTGGGACATAATTGAGCATGAAAGAAGCCAACCCAAAGGTAAAACTAATGACAAAGAGAAAGCTATAGCACCTGAATCCACTCAGTATGTTGTGGCACACTGTAATATTGGAGTAAATGAAGACTTATTTAATGATTCACTTGCTTCTTGGAAAAATGATTGGTTGTTTGATTCAGGAGAAACTTTCCACATGAATTTTAGAAGAGATTTTTTTGAAGAATTTATTGACAATGTTGATGGAGTAGTATACTTTATAGACAAATCAAAACTTAGGCCATCAATTATTGGTACAATCAAGCTTAAATTGCCTGGTCTTCCAAACTTTCTTCTGCATCATGTTTTATATCTCCCACAGTTGAGGAGAAACTTGCTATCCTTGGTCCACATCCACCATCAAGGACACTCCATTCATATGTTTGATGGCAAGATTGAGGTGAGAAAAGCATCAAACCACTCACTTGTCATGACGAGGATAGAAGAAGAAAGGCTTCTCAAGCTGCAGGGTACCTCTGCTCATGCACAAAATTTCTCATACAATTCTCATTATGTAGAAGGTACATTTCCATCAAGTTTATTATGGCATGCTAGATTTTGACACTTGAACTATGACAGCCTCCGCTTGTTGAAGAAAAATGGTGTTACTGGTTTTCCTACAATTCCTAGGAAATTTAAGCAGTGTGATGCTTGCATTTTAGGAAAGCATAAAAAGCAGTCTTTTCATGATTCAAATTCCAGAGCACATAGAAAACTTGAAATCATTCATTCAGATTTATATGGTCCAATGCCTGTTCCTTCTGCAAATGGAAATAAATATATGATGGCATTTATTGATAACTACACCAGAATGTGTTGTGTTTATTTATTGAAGAAAAAATATGATGCTTTTCAAACATTCAAGAACTTTCATACATGGATGGAAAACGATGCACAATCTCATATTGGATCTATTTGCACTAGTAATGGAAAAGAATACACTTCAAATGAATTTAAAAACTATCTTCACCAACATGGGATCAAACATCAAACAACCGTGCCTTATAATACCCAACAGAATGGAGTAGCTGAAAGAATGTATACGACAATCTTAAATATGGTGCACTCCATGATGTTTTTCAAAAATGTAAAAATGATGTTTTGGGCTGATGCAGTTCTATGAGCTGTATATGTAAAGAATAGATGTCCATCTAATGCTATTAGAAACAAGACTCCTTATGAAATGTGGTATGGGCACATTCCTTCGGTAAAGCATCTCAGGGTCTTTGGTTCCACATGTTATGCCTTGATACCAAAGGTACATAGAAACAATCTTCATGTAGGAAGTCATAAGTGTATCTTCCTGGGGTATTCAAACACCTCCAAAGCATATCGTCTCTACGATGAAGTCAATAAAATTTTTGTTGTATCTAGAGATGTAATATTTCTTGAATCATCCAAAATTGACAATGTTGTTGAGCGTCAACTTGATCGCTTGGATAGATTCACGAATGAAAAATCATTTCAAGAATTTGATAATCAGATTCCACATCTTGAAGGGGGGATTCATATACTATATCAAATTTTGGAATCTTCTCATGAAGCACTCTCTCCCCCACATGAAACTCCAACAACGGATGATACTTTGAGTGATGTGGTTGACAGAATTGGGAGACTCAATCTTGATTCAGTCCCAACTCAATCACTGGAGCAGCCTAGACCATCTCAGAAAGGTCCCCCAAAGTGGCTAACAAAGACACTTGAAAGTGTTCATCCCAATGAGGTTGGAAAGACAAGAACTAGAAATTCAACTCGGCAAAATGGAGGTGATGTAGATGACTCTGATTCACCTGTTGATATGGATGTTTATTATGATTTTCAATTGAATTTCTCTACAAATTTTGAACCAACTTCCTTCAAAGAAGCTGATTCTCATGATGAATGGAAAGAAGCAATGCAAAAGGAGTATGATTCCTTGATAAAGAATGACACTTGGAAGTTGGTTGATCCTCAATTGGGAACCAAACTAATTGGCCGCAAGTGGGTCTACAAGGACAAGTATAAAGCTGATGGTTCACTTGACAAGCACAAAGCCAGGCTTGTGGAAAAAGGTTTTGCACAGAAGGAAGGGGTCAATTATGAGGATACTTTTGCCCCCACAGCAAAATGGGCTACCATTCGGACACTTTTTTCCCTAGTAGCTCAGAATGGTTGGAAAGTCCATCAAATGGATGTAAAAACTGCTTTCTTGAATGGATATCTAAAAGAGAATGTTTTTGTTTCCCAACCTAAAGGATTTGCTATAAAAGGACATGAACATAAAGTATGTAAACTTGTGAATTCCTTGTATGGACTCAAACAAGCACCGTGAGCTTGGTATGAAAAAATAACTGAGCATCTTCTGAAACTCAATTTCAAACATTATGGTCTTGATGATGCAACTTTGTTTGTCAAGAAGGTTGGCAAAACAATTGTATATCTTGTGGTATATGTAGATGATCTTTTGATGACAGGGAACAATGAGAGCTACATTGCATCCATAAAGAAGGAATTGAGGAAAGGTTTTGAAATGACTGATTTGGGCTATGTTCATTACTATCTTGGTATTGAAGTAACTCAACATATGAACTCCATATTCATTTCTTAAAAGAAGTACATTGGAGATTTGTTGAACAGTTTTGGCATCACTGAATGCAATCCTATGACTACTCCAATGGAATAAAACTTAAAGCTTACATCCATTGAAGGAAAAGAATTTGAGGATGCAACAAAGTATAGACAACTTGTAGAAAGTATCAACTACCTAACTACTACCAAACTATACATTTCGTTTTCTATTGGAATCCTCTTCAAGTTTATGCAAAAGCCTTGTGAGGGACATTGGTCTGCTGCAAAAAGAGTTCTAAAGTACTTGAAGGGAACTCAAGACTTGGGCGACTTGAGCTTGATTGGATACTCTGATTCAGACTTTGATCGAGACAAAGAAACTG
Organism: Pinus taeda; assembly: GCA_000404065.3. Classification (NCBI taxonomy): domain Eukaryota; kingdom Viridiplantae; phylum Streptophyta; class Pinopsida; order Pinales; family Pinaceae; genus Pinus; species Pinus taeda. The sequence goes on along the minus strand of APFE031235484.1, from coordinate 47,267 downwards.
AGATATCTACTTCAGTTTATGCTATGAGTCTTGGATCAGGAGCTATCTCCTGTAGATCATGCAAACAATCAGTTCCAACAAATTCCACAATAGAGGTAGAATATGTGGCAGTAGCTGAGGCAACAAAAGAAATTGTGCAGCTCAGGAAAATTCTGGAAGATTTGCAGGTAAAACAAATACAATCAACACCACTCATGATTGACAATACCTTGGCAATAAAGCTGGCCAAGAACCCAAAGTTCTATGATCAAACGAAGCACATCAATACAAAATATCATCTCATTCGACATCATGTTGAGGCCAAAACAATCTATCTTCACCATTGTTCCACTAATGAGCAGATTGTAGACATCTTCACCAAAGCATTTGGAAGAGAAAAGCTTGAAAGATTCAGAATGATGCTTGGACTCACCAACATCCCTTAAGATTAAGGGGGGGAATGTTGACACCTAATCATATGGATTGGGTGAACAACTGTAATTATTGTAAATAAATAATAGAGACAATGGAGAGTCATCGGGAGATGAACTAAACAATCACTCCCTCTAGTGTATAATAATGAAAAACCTAAATGAATAATACTACATTTGAGGAGTTACCTCCTGGTCTGATAGCTCGGATTTGAGTGCCATTCACACCATTGGAATCATAATGACAAGCTCTTTGATTTGAAGCTAAGTTTATCAAGATTATGACACTTTTATTTTGAGGTTAATTTTGAGCACCTGATCACTCCTCCCCATTGGAAGTCGTTTGGACCCCAAAATATCACTTTCAATTGACCAGCAGGTGAGGGTACAATTCCCTCATCTTTCGAATCTCGATCCATTGATAACTGAATTGGAACTTGTGATCTTCAAAATTCTTGTCCTCTCTTTCCGTGTACTTGCCTTTAACCCTTTCAAGCTGTTCTTCCACTATTTGATGTACCATTTGGAGTCGTTCAATGAAATATTTGGCCTTTTCATGTTACTATTAGTAGAAACATCCTTATTACAAAGATGATACAATACATTATGATGCAAATGGTAAACAAATTCCTCCACTTGATTCCCTTGACTCAAGCTTGAATATACATCTTGAAAGTATGTATTTTTTTAAACATAACTTTCATGTAAAACAAAATGATGATTGAGGAAAGTAGTTATATAAACTATAGGCCTAGAAAGTACATCAACAAACTTGTCTCTTATACCTTTTGACCGAGTAGAATAGTAGAAGAAAACCAATCCAATGGAAGTGCCTTTGTCACTGCAACTTAAACACTTTATCATTGAAAATTTCTGAATGAAAAGAAATGGATTTACCACATTGCAAAAAGACTGCTCCCATGGCATTGTCACATACAACAACCTAAAACTTAAACGACTATCTCAAGTCTGGAAAAGAAAGTACTGGAGCTGTACTGGTATTTTGTTTTAAATCATCAAATGCCTCTTGTTGTTTTCCTCCCCATTGGAAGACCTTTTGCACAACTACCAACGAATGCAAATGAACTACAATAGAAGAAAAATTAACAAAATTTCTCCTCCAACATTGGGTTGCTCCCAAAAAACCTCTTATCCAAATGACTATCTTGACCCTACCTGCGTAAATTGCGGGCTGAGCAAAGGCATATGTGGATTCATGGGGATGTATGATTCTTTCATTTGTGTCAGCAGGAATGGAGTCAATACCACCACAAACTATTATAGCATAAATCTTGGAGAGGTCTAACTTTAGCTTACCTTCTCCACGTCCCACATAGATTGCCAAAAATCCCTTGGGAACACACTTGGAAGAACCAATTTCAAGGCTCAAGTACATCAAATAAGTTTTATCCAACACATACTTTGACATCTTCAGAAACAAATGTTCTTGACATACGACAAAAAGTATTTTTTGTTCACACATGACATGTTCATAATGAATTTTTCTAAAAATATTTGAATAGACTATCTTGTCTAGAAATGACTTCAACACATCTTTCTTCATATGCGTAAAAGTAGTAGGAGCATGGAAAAGACTGAAAAACATAACAAGCCATTCAAATAAACATTGCTTGGTTTTGAATGTCATCTTCCCTATATCTCCTTCAGCAACTATACTTTGATGAAAACCACTTCTTGAATCCCATTCAAGGAAATGCTTACCATTCTTCTCGAGATCCAAAACAAGAGGTGCACCCCACGGTAAGGCCAAATGATCCTTTTGTTCAACAATCCCTGGAATCATTTGCATCTTAATTTCTGTGCTTTCCATCACTCACATCCCATACATGCCAATGTTAGGAAGAAGACACTCTTGCTACAACTGTAGCTCGTGATGGATTCCTCTCTTGGGAGGTAATCCATTTGGTTCCTGAAACATTTCATCATATTGGTTAACTACATCGACCAATTTAGATTTCAAATTCAAATCAAAACCTTTAAAATCTTCATTATCAACATCATTTTTGTGTTTGATCATGAGAAGCATGGAATTCTTGCTTGAATTCACCAGTATTTTCATATGCCTTGCATTAACAAGCGAAATATTTGTTTTCTTGCTATGAGCTCTCACAATATATTTTGCTCCACTTTTGAATAT
>APFE031235484.1:27823-44563 GCA_000404065.3 Pinus taeda | reverse complement strand
TTTTTTTTTTTCCATGTCAATGGAAGATAACTTTTCTGTCATAAAGGTATGGGCTGCCCAAAATGATGCCATAGATATCTAATGACACAATGTCAAGCTCCACTTCATCTATGAATTTTGCAGTGACTGTGAATTTTAGTTTACACTTTCTCGTAACCTGCAATTTCGAATTGTCACATACCCATCCAAGTGGATGCGGTTGATGATGTGGAACAATTTCCAGATTTAAACTCTTGACAATGTTTTCTGAGATAATATCGGATTGAGATCCACTATCAAACAACGTATCAATCTTGTTATGTTTTGAGATCACCCTTATGTGAAACAATTCTATTCTCCTCATTGTTGGAAATAATACTGAGAGGGGGGATGAATCAGTGTTATCAAGTCAATTATTTTTCAATTCATATACAGATTTGTATACGCTACTTTAGTTAGATAAACCAGCGTATATATGCAACTTCGGTTAAATAAAACAACGTATAACTCACATACTTGTAATTTAATTATTCTTCAGATGTTAATCTTAAATCTGTGTGTCAGAACCATATAGACATCAATCAAGAACATAAAAATAGTGCAAACAGTCACACACAAGAACACAAGATATAAGGTGGAAACCTAATGTGGGTTAAAACCACCTGCTGCAATTCGTCCCTATCTTCTTTCAATTAGAAACTTGTTTTTACAATGTTTCTGTACTGGTGCAGTCTTATACCAGTATGCAGGCTGCTACCTGCAGAAGGATACAACCTTCTCTCTTTCTCCAGCTTCACCTGGAAGGGAGCTACAACCCCCTTTAGCTCTTGTACTAGTTGAGGTACTAGTACACAGGCTGCTACTTGCGGAAGGCTACAACCTTCTCTTTTCTTCCAGGGACCACGTTTCATAAATTTTCAGACTGGATCCATGAATAACATCAATCATACATCAAGTATATCTACAACAATCAATATCCTTTGTACAACTCAATATAGAATCAACTAAACACTTCTCAGAATGCTGTAACTAGACAACAACAACAGTAACCAGACTCCAATTCTGAACCCAGAACACTGCAACAATAACCAGAAGTAGCTAAAGCATATTTCATGAAATGTACGCTACTTCACTATGTAGAACCTACGTACGTACACATCTGTATCAATGCCAACCAGTGTATACGCTGTCTTATTTCGCTGAACTTAAGTGTATACGCGCCTCTGATGTTCGGAACTTGTGTACAGATCTATACAAGGCAATTTTTTCTTTTCAAGTATTCAGACATCAAATATACCCAGTTTATCAAATTTAGAGATCTAATCATGCGCCAAATACAATAGATCAAAAACCATACAATGATACTACTATTTAAGACTTAAGGTCTTGATCCATTAATAGAACTTATCCATCTTTTAGCGCTCAGGTTCCTCCTTGGATCAGATTCAGCAATGCACCATAAACCAATCACAATGTTCCAGATCTTACTCTTCTTCCGATATTCAATCCTTCAATCCATGCTCTTTCCAAATGAACTCCTTCCCTTTTTATAGTCTTAGGCCTTTCTTAATCATGGTCCAAAACCATTGAGAACCAATACTAGGACCCAATACTAGGGTTCAACACTTTGTATGCAATACCAAGTACCAAAACCATAGGTTCAAATATGTCGGACTAAATACCATGGATCAAACATAAATCCTCCTACCTGTACGCGCTTTTTCTTGCATGAAAGTGCGTGCATACGCATACACGCCTTTTGATCGGTGATCCTGTGTATATACACGACTTTTCTAAGATGAACCTGCGTATATCTTATTTTATTTCTTTCTAAGAGCCTGAACTGTGATCTGCCCTTTGAGTGAGTTGCCATCAAGGACAACACCTGTGCCATAGAGCCAAACTTGTGTCATAATGCCAACACTTTTCATTTGGAGTTTCATTTTATGAGCTTGAAGAACTAGTGCTGGCAATGGATTCCTTTCCTTGAAACCTCATGGTTGTGATTTTTGTTTCATCACCCGATTCAGATCCCAAATCATCTTGAGTGACGACAACTGTCTTTTCTTTTCCTTTGTTGTTTAATTTCTTTGGTTTCATTTCAGGATGAAGCTTCCAACAATGAGCCTCATCATGACCCTCTCTGGAACAATGTTTACATATTTTTTTCTCTCCTTCCTTTTTAATGGATGCATTTTTCTTCCCCTTGAAGCCCTTTTCTTTCTCTTTACCCTTAAATGGCTTTTTACTACCTTCTTCTGGGGTGTTTTCCCCTATTGCCTCAATATGAGTGGCTTGCACACACACATCATCTAGATTACTGGGATTAAACATTAAGATAGTACGCCTAAGGTAACTGTGTAAACCCCCTAAGTACTTCAAAAAAGTGTCATGTGATTGTAAATCTACACCTAACATCAGAGACCTTTTTCTGAATTCTTGGGTGCAAAGGCTTGCACTTTTGACCTTTTAGTTGTCTAAATTTTTGCCAATTCATGATGGCATTCTGCATATAAGCTAAATGGTAGAATTATCTTTTTATAGAAGCAATGAAATCAATCCAAGAGATAGAGATCTTACCATGTTTTTTAATCTCCTCTTGGGTCTTTGATTCCCACCATACTAGTGCTGCACCCTCCATTCTCAAGGAAGCCAATTGAATCTTTATGTCATCCTCTTGAAGGTTTTGAATCCTACAATAGGCCTCCATCTGACGTATCTAATTATCAAGCTTCTTTTCATTCACTTCACCATTATACATGGGCAACTCAAATTTAACATCAAGTTTTAAAAAGGGTGATTTACTAGTTCCTTTTGAAGAATGATGATGAGTATGAGTAAGGGTTGTATTAGTGGAAGAGTGTGAAGATTCTTGAGAAGAAGAAGATGAAGAAGATGGTGGGGAGGGTGGAGGTTTGTCTCCATTACCATTACCTCCTCCTTAAGAGCCTTCTCCATTGGGAGGTTTGGAACTTTATCCTTGCAACCTGCTATTCCTTTCTTCATAGAGGGCCTTCACCATCTCTGTCATATCAAAGAGAGCCTTTCTTAAGGTCTTCTCATCTTCTGTCATGTTTGCAGGTTCTCCTTCATGAGACATGATCTCTAGAGTCTCAACTCAACTTGAGGCTGAACTGGTGTTGGATATTGTGGTAACCTTTCTCTTCTTCCCCTTGACCAAACTTCAAGGCTTCCAACCAGATTTCCTTCACCTCTTTTGAGTTTTAACCTTGTAAGCATGACATAAACTTGCAAATAATTAAATCCTTCTTTCACAAATAAAATCTAGTGCTTTGATACCAAATTGATCTGATTTAGAATATTAGTTTGCAGTGCTAAGATCTTCCTCAGATTATAACAAAATACTTTCATTGTGCTCAAGGATTCATCAATTTTTGCAAGTAAAATGAAGAATTTTTATGTTATATTTATGAGAAAATTAACATAAACTAGAAACTGAACAACATCATAAAGATATATAGAACATCATCAAAAACACATTAGAACAAGCACATGATAAAGGATTTCACCCCTCCTAGGCTACGTCTCCTTGGTCCAGGCTTGGGCCTCTCTATTATGCTCAAAAGTGTAAAAATCTGTGTTTACAATGCTCAAATGCTTCTAAAACTTGCTCCAATCAGTTCAAAATACTAAAAAATGGCCATCTAGCCTCTTTTTGCAACCAATTTGATGGAAAACTATAGAAGTTATGACTTCGCCTTGTTTTCCCACTATTCGTTCCATAAATGGCTCCAAACCCGACATGATACAAAAAAATAACTTCGAAAATGTGCTAACTAGCTAAAAATTTTGCCACGCGGTGGGCCATAATCTACCGGCACTGACTGTCTTATCACAAATCACAATCGGTGGAGTTCTATAGCTTGTGTCTTTTGAACACGGGCATGCATTGTGTGATTGCAATGTGGCAGAATTGATGAGAGTATTAACCGAAACCGATAAACATATCTCATCTGAGGACTTATCGCATTTTGCAATTCAATAGATAACTAGGGTTTTGTATATGCAGAAATTTTCACTGTTGCAATTTGCAATAGTGATAAGTATCACAACTCGTTACCTATCAGGGGCTGATTCTGTAACACTAACCCTTCACTGATCTGCGATTGCGATCCATCGCATCATGCCTTCAGCTGTTTCTTGAAAACCTTCTCGCCTGCCTTATTGCATCACACACTTCCCTGCTTGGGGCCGATTTCTAACTCCAACCTGCCTGCTACTTCGATTTGCGACATGCGGGGGCTAATGCCAGTGTGACACTTGGCGCCTTCTCATTCGCTGAAGGACCTTGCCACATCATCCAATCCTGCAATGTGAGAAGTCAAACTTGAACTTTGACTTGCTCTAACTTCTGCATATGAGCTCGGATTTGAGTGCCATTCACACCATTGGAATTAGGATAACGATCTCTTTGATATAAAGCTAAGTTTATCAAGATTCTGAAAATTTGATTTTTGAGCCTAATTTTTGAGCACCTGATCATTTATAGATTTACATTCTCAGTACATTAATGGCTCTTTGAATATCATTTGCTAAGATATTGTTGCATATACAGTTTCATAAAGCTAATCTTATCAGCATGAGTGTGCTACCACAAATAGGTGTTCGAGCTACAAGTATTGTCAATATTTTATTATATGTTGGATCCATGCCTCCCCGTAAATTGGCCTCCAAAAAAGTCTCATAAGGAAGCACTGAAGAAGAAGTTGAAGTTACCAACCCAACCATTCCTATATATGTAGACACACAGTGCTTCATTGATGAGTCTATTGAGGTCACTTGGAGTGGCATACAAGACACATTCATGAAGAAAACATTTCTTGAATACTTGGAGGACTTGAAAGTATATATCAATATTAAGCAATCCAAGATGCATAGGATCACATGCATATTCCCGGTCATCCCTTGTGTAGAAATTATTGAGTGGATCATTACACATATGGATGAATCTCATCTTGTGCTTTGTAGTGAGAGTGGTAGTCAACTCGCCACCTATTATGTAGAAGACATGCAAACTTACTACATGATGATTAGACCCACATAATATGAAAATGATGACTTCTATATAAGATGGGCCAACCTTGACACAAGTGACATCATAAAATATTGGTGTCGAGAGTCTGCTAAGTTTCATCAATGCCCATATGCATTTATTCGACCAATATTTGTAGAGATGTATATCAATATCTGATTTCCATGCACTAGAGGAAGAACACTGAGGTGTTTGTGGAAAAATGGATATATATGCTCAATATGGTGGTATCTCATGGTAAATATTTCCATTTGGAAGATATATTGTCATTTGAGTTGCAACATCATGTGGGGAAAGTAAAAACATCTTTGAGGGAGAACCAGGCACCATAATTCTATACGTCTGCATTTCTACTGGATGGAATTTGTGCACAATATGCGTTTCGGGGAATGTACTCGAATTGGACTCCTTAGGACAAGTTCCTAGTTTACTTTCACTACAGAGAGTTTTCAAAATGAAGCTTTATAGGTGCATATGATAGATTGTATGAGCACTTCTTTGTAGTTATTTTCCATATGATATTCGAGATCAATCCTCCTTGCATGACTGATCAGGTGAAGGATTCACTACAAGATATTGTGGATTTATTTGTAGCGCCTCAGGGTGCATACATAAAATGTTTTGTTTTTCATATATCCCCTCATCTCATGCCGTGATATGTGACCAATAAGGAGGTCATGTAGCAAGTAGCAAATCATTTGGACAAGGGATTATCAGGAGTTTTTCATAGGAGGAAGAAAGCCCCTTGGCACACCTTCCCTTTGAGGATCATACTATATGAGTTGAAGAGACACAAGGTGAAAACAATAGAAATACAAGAGATGGATTGCTTGCACTTCACAACTAAATACTTTCATGGATATGATCCTAAGAGAGTGCGCAAGCAACATTGTGAAAGGATCAATTTCAATTTGCGGCATTCATTAATGTCAACAACAGAAGATGAGAAGGTGAAGAACTGTATAATACAGTTAGAAAGACACCCAAAAATGGAGATCAGTTCACCCCAAGATCCACTGGCTCATTACATGCAGGTGCAGGAGGAAGAACAAATAACCAATTAAGAAAGGAAAGTGGCTCCTAAAAAGAGGATCAATTATGATTCAATAAACGAGAGCAACAGGAAATGCAAAGCTGATCCTTTGAACACGAGAGATATATAAGAAGAACAAGAGAGGAGAGAAGTATAATAATAGGAGAAGAGGAAGAAAGATGAGTTTCTTAAGAAGTAACGAGAAGAAGAAGAATAAAGGAGAAGAATAAAAGAGGAACAACAAAGGCAGTCCCAAGAAGAAGAAGCAACACCAAAACTGGAAGAATAAAAATTGACTCAAGAGATAGAAGAGGAAGAGATGGAGGAAGAGTATACCATTAAATCCTTGGAATATGATATAGGTTCTCCAGAGGAACTTCCTCTCATAGGTGACCATATTTCATTTGGAGAAATGGGAATCACACCTCCACCGATAGACAAAGTCATGAACATATGTAGTGTCACGTTTTATCAACTTAAGAAGAGGATCATGTAGCAGAGGCATATATACTTCCTAAATGATCCTTAGAGTCCAATCTTGGTTTCTACATAAAAAGTGACAAATGGAAATACCATAAGGAATCCCAAGATAATCATGGCGAAAAATGTTGATTTTACTTTAACAATGTGGGACAACTCTGAATATATGTTGAATGAGAATGCTAGATTAAGGAAAGAACTTGGTGCAGTGAAGAAACATGTAGAACATATTGTGGTGGAGAATCAATGATTATATTCACAGAGATTCAACACCTCATAATGGCAGTCAACCATTGTAACATCCATGGTGAAAATTCCATGTAATAAAAGTTAATAAAAGAAAAAATAATAACCATGGTTGATGGGACACTTATTCTCAGATGAATGTTGGAAAAAACATCCTAGTGGGTGTTCATTTGGTTTATTATGGCTAAGGAAAATGGAAAAGGAAATGCATAAGGCTTTGGAAAGGAAAAATGACATTTTTGGCACATTTGTTTATAAAAATAATGAAAATTAGGAGAAAAGGAAGGTGAAAGGTCATAGGTTGCATGTGAGGAGGAAAATGAAGGACAATAATGGGAATTAAAGAAAACAAAGGCCTAATTGATAAAAAGACATATGAGGATCACTTTATAATATTTTGTCAATTAATTTTTGGAGCTCTCTCATTATTCTCTCTCTCTCTCTTTGTTTCACTCTTGGACACTTAAAAGTTTTCTTGGAGCACTTAGGCATTGGATCTAGAAAGGCAAATAAGGCAAGAGGAATGAAGGAGCAAGGAAGAATGGTCAGGATCAAGAAAATACAACAATATTCTTTGCAGATATCAATTTGCATGTGTATTTTTCTTGCTATATTTGGCATGCATGGTATTGAATGTGGTTTTTTTTTTTTCTATTATGGCATGGGTTTTTCCAGGTGTGACAGTGCTTTAAGCCTAGCCTTGCAATTTTTGTATAGCCATGGTGTGATGGGGTTATCATGTTTTGGTTGATATGGATTGTCGAATGGATTCAAAGCTGAGTGAGGTGGATCTCTGAATGATAGAGAACATGGCCTAGTGGTCCTTGAACTAGACTATGGATCACGGTGAAGCCACTGGTCTAGTAACCCTTGATCCAGACTGTGGGTTATGGTAAAGCTAGGGTTGTGTTGCCTCGGTGGGCCTAGGTATCCTTGCCACTGAATGTAAGGATATACGATAAAGCCAAGAGGTGCATTGCTCTCCATTGGGCCTAGTAATCTTGGGTTGGGATATGTGGTAAAACATGGAGAGTGGGTCTCGGTTTAGGGCCTAGTGATCTAGTGTGGATTGCGGTAAATACTAAGAGACTAGGAGACAGGAAAATTCCTCAGTGTAGGTGGAGAAATCCGGTGGCATCCATGCTTATTTTTCCTAGTGATCGGGTGGATATCATGGTAAATCATGTAATTACATGTTTATTGTGTGTTGGCCTAGTGATTCGAGATGCATTATGGTAAATCCTAGTTTCTATTTATGAGGGTGAGGTGGTTTAGCCTCGGGATGCCTTGGTTGATTCTTTTGGTTTGAGTCCCACATACATGCTTGGAATATGGCACAGGGGTGAATGGCTGAAGAGAGATTTGGCTCTGCCATTCTATGTCAGGTGGAACATGGTAGTCCCATCCCGAGTTTGGATTTTGCATTATCAATATGAGGTTATTTCTCCTTGTATTTCTATGAGTATTATACTAGTTTATATGTGGATCATAAGGCTATGATTTCCTTGGTATTTTTATTTCTATTATGCTAGTTATGTATATGTTTTATGACAGTGGCTATGTATGGTGCTCATCATGTTTTTACTTGTAAATTAATGAATAATGTATCTATGACCTAATATATGATAATGCAATGAATGATATAAGGGAAGAATGCTTCATAGTGATTCCCAGATTTATATGAGACCCCTATGCTTAAATATGTTGTTTACACCTGTAGATTACATATTTGTGATATGTTTGACGAAATGCCTATCATGGCTAGTAAGGGTCCAATTAAGGGCTTGTTCAAGTATTTACATTTGCATCATTGTTTCCCTGTTATATTTCTGTTATGAAGGTGTCATTTAATTTTGGGTAGTGACCTAGGCTATGGACCTAAAAAAGTGGCTCAAATCCCATGGAAGCTGGCAAAAAACTGGGAAAAATAGTCCTTGGACAGTGGCATGAAGCTTCCAGAACCTCTTGGACAATGTTAGAACCATATCATGGGAGCGTCTGGGGGTTAAGTGGTCTAAAACCTCAGTGGGACCCAGGGGATAACTACATGAGTGGTTGGGATGGTTCCTAGAAGTCCTGTCACTGATGTGGAAGGTATGTATGTTGTGATTCCATCGATTCCACTTCCTTAAGGTCACATAGGAGGTTGAATCTAATCATAGTAGCCTCTCATCACATATTTACCTCGGTTGGCTGGTTACTTGGGTAGATGTGGGAAGAGGGTGTTACAGAGTGGTATCAGAGCATGGTTCACCCCTCAGACTAGATGGGCGGTGTGTTGGTCATGCATTCATGTTGTTTTCACATGTGTTAACCATTCCTTTTGATTTATGTGCTTGTTTCATATGCATGGTGTCAGTCATGGTTGTAGTGATGTCACCATGTGAAAGAGGATGTTGTTGTTATGAAGTATGTCGACATGAGTGTATGATTGGTTACATGTTGTTTATGTTTGCGTATTGTCAGTGTACATTGGTATGTTTGTGTTGTCATACATGAGGTCGTGGTATGTGTAGTTGATATGGTCATGCATCGATGATTGGAATCTAGCTAGACTGATGGTTACGTGGTTATATGCTTATGTATTATATGCATATACGTTTTCATGATTATGTTATACATGTAGAATACTGATTGGCTGTTCTTACAAATGAGATATCCTCCTCGAATTATGCTAAGGTATGTTAGTTTATTGTGATTTGATTTCGCTGATATAGTATGCCTTGGAGGAAAGAGATCAAATAACTAACAAGATGGTAGCCTACAAAGACTCTCCCTATGAATAAGATGAGCAACATGATGTTAGAAACTATTCTGACTTAGTAGAAACATTAAGAAGCTTGAAGGAAGAAATAAGGAGTTGTAAGGTGGACAATGACAAAATCGTATAGGCACAAGAGAAACAAGCAGAGGTTAATGCAATACTTCTTCAAAGTTTGTCAGAATTGCAGCGACAAGGGCCACTTCGGATCAGCCATGAATAGGAGGACAAAAATAATGGGGCATATGGCAGTAGGTCTCATGGTGGTCACATTTCAGATATAGATAACACTGTTAGAGATGGAAGATTGTTGGATACTTCGGGCAGGAGATGTGATGGGTACATGTATTATTCTAGTTCTAGTTCAGGTAGACATCATGATCATCATCGTTATCATCCATATAGGAGGAGCGATAGGGGATACATACTAGATGAGTTTAAGAAAGAAAAGCCACCTCTTTATGGAGATGTGAAGAAGCTAGAAGATGCAGAGGCTTGGATACTTGGGATGAAGAAGTTCTTTGAGTTGCATGAGTACACAGATAATACGAAGGCCATAATAACTATCTTCAACCTGAGAGGTAAACCAAACATCTAGTGGGAAGATGTGAAGTGGTTTAGAGACATCAGGGCAAATGACTTGACTTGGCATGAGTTCTAGAGGCTTTTCTGGAAGAAGTACTTGTTAGAAAGGTACTACAACAGTAAGGCCAAAGAATTCTATCAGCTAAAGATGGGATTAATGAAAAATGAAGAGTACACAACTAATTTATGAGAGCTATTGAGGTAAGTACCATATATTAAATATGAGAAGGATAAAATTCAATGATTTGCCAGTCGATTTCCATTAGAATTTAGAGATCAGATTGAGTATGATGAGCCTCGGTCACTTAAGGAATTTATTGGGAAAATGAAGCATTTCTATGAACAATCAAAGCATAAGAATGAATCTCAACAAGGATGGAAAGGAAAATAAAATGGTAAAGGTAAATGTCAGCCAAAAAGAGCAAGGCCTCTAAACGCAGACGAGAAAGAAAATGTGTCATCACAAAAGAGGTTCAATGTAGCTAGACAAGGACATGGGTCACAACAACAACATAGAGGTGAGGGTACTGGTCAGTTGGAGTGTTGGAAATGCGGTAAGGAGCACCTTAAGAGAGATTTTACATAGAATTAGGGTGGTAGGCCTCAGATATATAATGCACAAGAGGCACAACCTGTTGGGGATGTTGGTCAGAGCGTTCCTCGTATTTATGCAACATTAGAAAACAAACATGAAGACCATAAGACATCTATCATTGAGATGGATGATACACTTTGTGATCAAGTTATTTCTATTTTGATTGACCCTGGATCTAATTATAGATATATTAGTATTGAATTGGTTTATAAGTGTGGTTTGAGTAAGGAATTGCATGCAAAATCTTGGTTAGTGCAGTTGGCTACAGGTACAAAGAAGCGAGTTCATCATTGGGTAAGAGCTTGTGCATTTTATTTGAATGGTATGGCTACCACAACACATTTGAATGTATTACCATTGAGATCATATGTTATTGGGCATGGATTGGTTTTACCTTCATAGGACCAAGGTGGATTGTTATGACAAAGAAATTGAGTGTGTGGATTACAATGGGGAACCAAGAGTCTTACAGGGAAGGAAGAAAGCCACATCAGTTAGGATGGTGACAACTATATAGGAAAAGCACAGTCGTAGGAAAGGGTGTGTGTTATTTTCCGTACATATTTATAGTGACAAAGGTAAGGAAGTTGAGGATGTAGATGTTTTGAGTAGGTACCCAGTTCTACAACATTTTCAGGATGTGTTTCCCAAAGAGATTTCAGAGTTGCCACCTCACAGGGAAGTAGAATTTTCTATTGAGTTAGTGCCAGGGGAAGCTCCAACATCAAAATCAACCTACATGATGAGCACACCTGAGTTGGTAGAGTTGAAGTTGCAGTTGAAGGAAATGTTGGACAAGAGATACATTAGGCCAAGTGTATCACCATGGGGCACGCTGTTATTGTTTGTGAAGAATAAATATGGTACTCTCAGATTATGCATTGAATACAGGCAATTGAACAAAGTGACTATTAAGAACATGTATCTGTTTCCGATGATTGATGACATGTTCAATTAGTTGAGGGGATCATCAATGTTATTGAAGATTGATTTGAGATTTGGATACCACCAGGTACACATCAAAGAGGAGGACATCTACAAGACAAATTTTTGGACTAGGTATGGGAATTATGATTTTGTTGTATTTTCATTCAGTTGAATAATGCTCCAGCTACATTTATGTGCTTCATGAATAGCGTGTTGCGCTCGTATTTGGATAAGTTTGTTATTGTGTTCATTGGTGACATATTGGTATATTCCAAAACTGAGGAAGAGAACGCCGAGCATTTAGAAGCAATGTTGAGGTTGTTGAGAGAGCATCAGTTGCATTCTAACATCAGCAAGTGCAATTTCACTCAAAATGAGGTACACTACTTGGGACACGTTGTTTCCAAGGAGGGCATAACAGTGGATCCAAAAAAGATAAGGGCCATCATGGAGTGGATATCTCCTAGAAATGTGGACGAGGTGAGATATTTCATAGGGTTGGCAGGATATTAACGGAGGTTCATCAAGAAATTCGCGTATATTTCTTATCCTATTACATCATTGCAGAGGCAACGTAAGAAGTTTGGCTAGATAGAGGAGTGAGAGGCCAGTTTTGAGTAGCTTAAGTAGTTGTTGACACATGCACCAATGTTAAAGACTGCAGATCTAGAAAAGGATTTTGTAGTATGTACAAATGCTTGCAAGAGAGGACTTGGTGGAGTCCTTATGAAGGAAGGACAGGTGGTATGCTATGAGTCACGAAAAATAAATGAGCACAAGAAGAACTACCCAACACATGATCTTGAGTTAGCAACAATCATACATATATTGAATATGTGGAGGCATTATCTTCTTGGCAGGAGGTTTGTGCTGATGAGTGATCACATTGGGTTGAGGTATTTGTTTGACCAACCGAATAAGAATGCCTGAAAAGCTAGATGGTTGGCCACGATCAATGAGTTTGAATTCGAGATTAGGTACATCAAAGGAAAGGAGAATAAGGTGGCATATGCTCTTAGCAGGCGGGTACATGTAAATCAATTAGTAGCTATGAGCTCCTATGGGACATACTTACATGATAGGATCTTGCAAGCAGGTCAATAGAATGTTAGGTATATGGATATTGTGCACAAATTGCAATAGAGTACATGTACAAGTACATGTGGTAGTATAGGTGCAGGTACATATAGTGGTACAGTTACATGTATGGGTAGTGGTACAGGTACATATACAGGTGCATGTGCACAAGATTTCGACTACCATCTCATGACATATGGATTAGTCAGATTTAGAGACAGGATATATGTGCCAGAAAATAGTGAGCTCAAGAAGGTGATCTTGAGGGCATTTCATGCGAAACCATATTCAGGTCACCCAGGATACCAGAAGACATTGACCGCAGTGAATGAATTTTATTAGTGGCTGAATTTGAAGAAGGATGTAGAAGAGTTTGTGGCTAGGTGTTTCAATTATTAGAGTATGAAGGAAGATGTAAGCGTCCAAGTGGACTGCTATAGCCGATTGTGATTCTCGAATGGAAATTGGAGGTCATTTCCATGGAATTTATCACAAGTTTTCCGAGGAAAGTGAGACAACATGATTCCATCATGGTTGTTGTGGACAGGTTGATGAAGGTTTCACATTTCATTCTAGTTAAGTCTACATTCTTAGCTAGCAATGTAGCACAAGTATTTGATGAGCCCTAGTATTGCAGCAAGAATGTTGTAACTCCCAAGGCTACTGACATTAGTTTATCAACTCGAGGTTTCGTAAAAAAAATGGAGGTGACAGTGATATATACACAAAAAATGCATCATTATACTCATTTCATTTCTCAATTGGGGCACTTGATCATTAGGGTTCCAGACCATTCCTGTAATTAAATAAAAGGAGTCTAACTACTGAAAGCATAATGTAAAGGCTAGTTCTAGTGTGGAGAAAGTAAATTCTTGTCAATTCAGGAAATAAAAACTACCAACTTGTACATGCTATGAAATGACATAAATCATCTAGCTATGAAATGCCACAAATCACTTGCAGAAATGAAATTGTACTAATCTTTCACTTGATCATCTAGCTACCAAGGTTGCTTGTAAATAGAAGGTTATTCTATCATTTCAGAATTAAAACATGCATGCATTAACTATCTCATTCACACTTTCAAAATAGACAAAAGTTTTAATTGCTAAATGCAGAAATATAAAAGCTAATGCTATCTGATATTGCAAGAGGGAAAGGAGTGAAAGGATTGGTCTAGGTGTCACTTTTGGTCATGGAGTCCAAAGATGAGGGGTTAACCTACTCCTACCCTAGGTTATGCTATCATTTTAGGTCAAAACAAGGTCAAAACAAGGTCAAAACATGCTTCTACCTGTTTGCTACATGATGTCCTGAACTGCTACAAGTTTGCTATAGAACGTTGCTATAGGATGTCCTGAACTGCTACAAGATATCCTAAACTGCTACAGGAAGTTGGATGAGAGGTTTTGGAGGGTAATAATGGTGATATGAAGTGTTGGAAGGGTGTATGATAATTGTGAAAGGTGTAGGGAAGGTGAATGTCACCTAAGTCTAAACCCAACACTCGAACAAGACCATATTTCCTTAAAACATCTTGGTCACGGTGGTTGGAAAATAGAGGTTAAAAATATGGGCTGGCATGCATCAACAAAAGTTAGAGAAGGCCTAAATGGAGTTGGTAGGAGGAATCTCTTCCTATAGATCAACAACCCTGGAATCAAACCCGATTCTCTTTGCATTTA
Organism: Pinus taeda; assembly: GCA_000404065.3. Taxonomy (NCBI): domain Eukaryota; kingdom Viridiplantae; phylum Streptophyta; class Pinopsida; order Pinales; family Pinaceae; genus Pinus; species Pinus taeda. Next base: position 30,142 of record APFE031235484.1, on the reverse strand, counting down.
CAAATCATTACATGTCAATGTGGAAAATATGAGTTTAATTTGGAAAATCTGATCTAACTATTGATAAGAACAAGATCTATGAAATGGACTACCTCCTAAGCTACAGAAATATGAAGAAGTAAAATAACAACTATAGATATTTCCAAGAAATCACGAACAACTATCTAATGAAGATTGAAACTTAATCTATGCAATGAACAAAAGGAAAACTCTATTTTTGGGCTATGAGAGTGGGGTCCTCTAACCATGATCCCATGAGGGAGATGAGATAGGGGTCACTGTCACAAGATTTTTGATGTATTTTCCTTCACTGGACTGCAACACTAATATACTCTTTAAGCTAATGGAAGCATGGATAAGCAACAACTGAATCAACTTTCTAAGCTAAAAATAAACATAAATAAAGTTCAACAGTTAATCAACATTCTAATCTAAGAATACAGATACAAGAGAGGAACTTCTGCTGTTAGGGTTGGGCCCTAACCCAAGAGCTTCAACCCTTTAAGTCCACTCAGTGTTGGATCAAAATAAAATTTCTCATTATCAATAAAAATGTGTCAAATACATCATAACAATAACAATCAAATGTGCTTCAGCTTAATGGCCTCTTGGCTACAATAAAACTCTAAATCCTAATGAGTCCCTTAGCTTGCTTGTTTATACAAAACTGGAGCTACCAACAACTCCCTAGAAAATATGGATACTTGGCTCCCTAACTCCAGAATAACTCTTCCTTGAATGACCCTGGCTTGGCTGCCAATGAACTCGGCTTGCTTGGTTGCTAGTGACACCGAGCTGATGAGATAGAGTGGGGGAATCTTTGACTGATTTGAGGAGTTAAGGAGGGAGACCACCTCCTAGAATACCTCTTTCTTGCCTACTTCGAGTTCCTACACTCAAGTCAACTAAAAAATGCTCTAATTCCTACATTTAACACACATTAGGCCACATGATATAGTAACTCATATGTATTCTTCTCACTAAGCATAATATAATAAAATATGTAAATAAATGTGAGAAAAGACAATTTAATAAGATGGAGAGTTGCATTGTGGTCCATATAGTTTAACTATTGATGAGCCTCATCATCACCCCCCTACTGAAGCTGTTGCTCATCCTCTGAGCATCCTAGTCATCTATATCCATATCCTTCATAGCCCTGGTGGCCTCTCTTACATCTCAAGCTTCTGTGGATGGTGTCTCTTCCTAAGGATAGAACACTGCATTTTTTTCTATCTGTTCCCACTAATTTCTTTCCTCTTCTTCTTTCCTTACTTCCTATATATCCAACAATAAAGGTGGACTGAGCTTCAGCCTAATCTAGTTGATTTTCAATCTCTACATGGCCCTCTTGCACAAAGGTGTTCTGGCTAATGCATTTTTCAATCTCTCAGGAGTGTGATATTATTTGATTTGGAGGCTGTGTGGTGGGGTATTCCACCTTCTCTAACATGCCTGTTGGATCTCTATCTCCAAAATCCCAAGAGTGTCCTCAAAGTGACAGATGGATTGTTCTTGGGTGGTAAGGTATCTATGTGACAACTTAACATCATTGGAAATTATGTTATGATTGCTGATTATATCCATGAAACTTATCTACTCTCCCATGATGTAGAAGGGTTCCTTTTCTTCCTTTGCCAATACTCTTTTACCCTCCCCATCCCTGGCTTCCTCATGCCTTATCTATGATTCAAGGGCCATCAACTGAAAGTCTCCCAATTTTGCATTGGGGTGCCAAAAATTCATGTCAGTTAGGATGAAGTTGTGTAGGTAGAACTCAACCAATTTGGCTCTGTCTCCCATGCCACTTTTCTCACGCAACTCAATGAACCGTTTATAGTTGTCATGCGGAATGAGTCAATCTTGCGGACAAGATAGACCTTCCTAGAATCTAATGAAGACCTAATGACAAACAAACCAACCAGACACTATCTTTCTCTAAATGCGCTTTATAAATAATGGAAAAAAAATGTGTTTAAGGCCTACCTCATATCCAACGCAAGTTTGGAGATGCCCTCGCTTCTTTGATCCAAATGAGTTCCTTTGTCGCGAACCTGAAAACACAAACAAGGAAAACAATTAAATAGCACCTGAAAAACCAATATTATAAAAAATATTTAACATGAAAGTCAAGGAGTTCATGAAACAAATAACATGAGATACTTGTTGAGAAAAATGAGCCCGATTGTATTAATTCAAAAGAAGAAGAACTTTACAACCTTTGCCTTGACGCTGTACAAGCTCCTCCCAGGGTCCAACAAGAAGTCTCCTCTACTTTGACAAGTTTCACTCACTCCCAATGAAGCCAAAAAGGTATGT
>APFE031235482.1:16903-65440 GCA_000404065.3 Pinus taeda | reverse complement strand
TCATATCTTGATCATGTGAGGTGCCATACTTGTGACAATATTGGTCACATGGCTAGAGAATATAAGTTGTCCAATTTCTCAAGGAAAATTAGGAAAAATGACAAGCCTACCCAGAGTAGGCGTAGCAGGAAGCTAGAGGAGAATGCAAAAACCAGAAAGAAACCAACCAAAATATGGAAGAAAAAGGAGGAGCAACAAGTCAATTATGGAATCGCCCTTTCCACATTTGATGATGATGGTACATAGATATGGGGTTTTCCCTTCATGTGTTAGAGGACGAGAGAAAATTCCTTTCACTGAGGAAAACAAAAGATGGCCATGTTATTCTTGGAGACAATACACCTGCTAAGGTGTTAGGAAAAGGAAAGGGCAATCTTGGTGACGAGAAAAAAAAAGCGTTGGTGTGTTGGTGGTTGAAGGACTGAAGCATAACATTTTGAGTGTCATCTAGATGGTTAATGGAGGTAAGGAAGTGATCTTCAACTCCAATGGTTGCAACATCAGAAAAGAAAGGCCAAGGAGGTTGATTGCAAAAGGAATCAAGATGCCAGGCAATGTGTACATGTTGAATGGAAGAGCATGTTGAAACAAGATATTAAAGATAATATCTTTCCCTTGAGATTCAGAGTAAGAGGAGGTAATCCTATTGCAATCCATTTTTCTTGTATATATTTAGAAAAGGATGAAGAAAAGCAATGAGGCATGCATGGTCTTAGGGGGAGCACAAGGAAACGTCATGGGAAGCATGAAGAAGGTGATGAAGATGAGTTGCAACAAGAGCATGTTATAACCAAGAGCATATAAGTTAAGAATAGGTCCACAGGATCAACAAGAATCTGGAAAGATGCATGAGTTTAGGGGGAGCTATGGAATATTGGATCTAAGTGAAAAAATTGAGTTTCACAATTTATATGCAACTTATATAAGGGTAAAATGTGTATTTACGTTGTTTTCTCCTCAAAAATATGTGTATGTTGTCCTGTACATGGAGTTGTGGTATCAAAGGTGAATATTATTTTCATTTTTCTTTCACCTCATTGTAAAAAATATATCAATTTTTGTCATGAGTGAAGAGAATGTGTATTAGCCATGTATGTGCATGGCTATGATTTGGTAAGTTTAGTCTTGTATAGAAGGAAGTCATGTGAATAAACCATGTAGGCACTTTTGATTGTATTGATGTAGGAATGTATTATCACTATTACGCCGTGTACTTTCATTATTCATCAGTTGGTCATGGCTTGTTGTGAAGTTATCAGCTTAGTAGATGTCATTTCTTGCATGATGCAAGGAGGTTTGGAGAAGAGAAACATCAAATTATTTGAACAAAAACCATGGAGAGTTGATTACATCCCAAGAAAATGTTTAGGGGGAGCATGTTCAACAAGAGAAATGTCATTGGTGGCCCTATTTTCATTGATGCCCCATTGGTTGTAGGAGTTACAAGTGTGGGAAAATATTTTTGTTTGGTTTGTAATGTTATTTTCTAGATGTGTTGTAGCAGGTAATTATTGTCAAGTATGTAATTAGAAAATTGTTGGTGACAACATAAGGCACTTGGTTTCAACATGGTGTTCCATGAGAGATTGGGTTACCCTTTTCCATTGATGTCAAAGGGGGAGAATGAGGCCAACCAGTAGTGGAGAATGAGGTAGCTAGTTAATGAATGATGTCTAGTAAAGAAGATCAGTTGTTGATGTGGCTATGATGTTTCCATCAATGCCAAAAGGGAATATTTTTGGCAACATGGTTTTGGTGTTGATGTCAACAGTGAGTCAGATGTGTGATGGGCATTGATGTTAACAATTGTAGGTGTTTGTGCATGGTATTGATTCATATCTGATGTGTTTTTGGTGTTATAGGTGATTGTCATGATATTTAGAGGTGTAATGATGCATGTGTTGAAGGTGGTTGCAGATATGGGTGGAACAGATTGAAAAGGTTGAGTTTTGAAATCTATATGTGACTCTTGTGTGAGCAGCTCACCTACACACACAATTTCCCCTAAGAAAAGTCACGTACACGATCCTGTGTGCGCAAAATAAAAATAAAACATGTGCTTTCCCAAGGTATTTGGAGGAAACGAGTTGATTTGATTTGATCACAAGTTTAGTGGTTTGATTGGGTCTCCAAAGGAAGTGGAATGTGATTAATTTGATTATTTAGTTTGATTTGATTGTTGGGAAAATTGATTAAATTTCCATGTTGTGGTTTTAAGGTAGGTTAGACATAGTGTGCTTTAGAGGCTAATGTATTCACCCATGTAGATTATTGGTAGCATGAAGTGGTGATTGAACTTGATTATTGTGCGATCCTATATAAATACAATGTTTCATGGAATGATGGAGTTGTGTTTGTATATGTCATAAAAATGTATATGCCTCTAGTGTGTTACTAGAAGAGTTGCTACTATTGTAACTGGTTTAGAGTATTTTTGTTATTAATCTGTTGTTGGATCAAAATGTGTTGCTAGGGTTTGAGAAGATAGAGAGTGAATTAATGTGGTTGTTGAGAAAAAAATTGTATTGCAGAGAGAGAGTTTCTTATGGTGCTACTATGAGTGTTGAGTTTGATAGTGTTATGTATTGTTGCTTGTTGTTGAGAGGTTCCATATTGCAGAGATGTATGTGATTATGTTGATGGTTTGGCAATGTGTTGTTGGTACATTGACGAGAGAGATTTTTGAGCTAGGGTTTGAGTCAACAAAGGTTATGTATTCAGATTGAGAAGAGAGGATATATGTATGTCTAACATGAAAATTGATGAAACAAGGTCCATTGTGTTTGTGAAAAGTTTCATGGGCCCAATATGAAAATGTGTGAAAGGTGTTCCACAAGAGTTTGAAGGTTGGGGCATTTAGTGACAAGTGGTGGCTTGTTGCTATAGGGATTAGTGGCTTCCTTTAGGTGGTGACCTGAAAAACTATTGGAGGTTGGGGCCTACATATAGTTGTGGAAGTGATGGCTTCTGTCAGGTAGTGGCCTGAAGCGAGTGGTTTCTTGTGTACATCACAAGTCGAGCCTTGCATACTAGTGGCGACTGGCGTATGATGTAAAGACAATTTTAAATAATAAAGAAGAAGAAGAGAACATAGTACGGTGGTTTTTCTCCCATAAGGGTTTCCACCTAATATCTGGTGTCCTCATGCATTGATGATGGTTTATGTGTTGCTCATATGTTTATGTGCCTTTATGTTTTATATGATTTTCATATGATCTTGCTCATGGTTTATGAATGCATTATATGTTATTGTTATAATTAATATTGATGGTTATATATTATGTTGTTGAATAGTTATTCGTTTATATAACTATTAAAATGAAGTTGAGTAAGAAGTAAGATAAATATATGTTGTTTATGTATGATAAAATTGTGTATTCTCAAGGCACCACCCCTGGCCCCATGTATTCTCAAGCCCCCAACAAGGATATTATCTTCTTAGTTTTGTAGCATGAAACTTTTATTTTAATTTTATAACATTAAGCAATATTTCCTTTAAATTTTTGGGAATTAAGGAAATTAAGGAAAAATTTAAGTGATTTCTCATTCCTTTATTTACAAAAATAAAAATTCCCAAATATTTCCATTAGTAAAATTGGTGATACTAGAATCACATAAAAAACAAATAGTCGATGAAAAAGTGGAGCAACTAAATCACCTTTAAAAGAAAAAAAAAAGAAAAAAAGTAGACTTAAACCTAGTAACTAATGAAACCAAAACAATCAAATATATGTTGTAGAATATGGCAAGGCCTACAATGAACATGAATAGAAGTGATCAAGTCAACCACTTGGTTGAGATTCATAATGCAATGGTAATATACAAAACTTTCCTAAATTCCAAAATTTGATGGCTAAATAGAGTGCTTTAATAGTGAACCAAGCCAAATTTTATGGCACTTAAAGATGGTTATAATCATAGAGAATGCAACAATCTCAACAATTCATAGAGTTCAATCTTATAGGAAAAATGTAAAATTCAAAATAAAATGCTTACAAGGAAGGGATGACTAAGGCATAAAATTGTTTCAACAATCCCAGATCATCGAATCTCTAAGAAGGGCCATGATTAAATATTGAGAAACAATCCTAGAATATCGAATCTCCAAGAAGGTCCATGATTAAATAATGAGCTAACCACAACCCATGTGAATGTTAAATGCATGTTATGAATGCACAATACTAAGACAAAAATTTTATCTATTCACAACTGAGATAATCATCACAAATATTCACTACTAAATACCCAAGTTTCCATACTTCCAAGAACTCAAAATTACATAATTCACATCTGTAGGGTCAACACATGCTAGGAGATATTCATGACCATTTTAGCCAATAAATAATAAAAACTAATGTTGCATGTCATTACTATGAATGCCAAACAAGGTTGATAACCATGCTATGAAGCCTATGTTATTCAAACACCTTGCAAAACCAAAATGAAATTCCAAAATGCATATTTCATTAAATTTGGAATCATGTAACAGATCTAGAATTCAGATTTTTTTGAGGTTGAGTTTTATCAAAATGAGAGAGGAAAAAAACACTTAATTCACTATTTTTTATAATATTTGTATTAATATTATGAGCCCCATAAACTAAATTTTTTATTACATAAAGTTGAAGAAAATATTCCACTAAAACTCAGATTACTCATATTATGTATTTTTTTAAACATTAAGTTTATTGAGATTTACCTCGGGAACAATAAATTGTACAAGAAATTTTTGCCTTTAGAGTTATTTTTGTAATGGCATGTTACTCTTGCATTTATTACTATTATTAACCTTTTAAGCTATTTATGTAGTGACTATTGTGTATAAATTGGTATCGATTAATATACTAGTAATTTGTTACCATAAAAATTTTAATTATCAATAAGCAATTATTGTGTTCATACTAAGTACAGGTTATTATAGAAAGTTGTAGGCACCATTTTAGAGTCAACAAAAGAAAATGTATTATGAGAGTAATACACAGGTCGTTTAATGATCAATACCATTGAATTATAATAACAACAAAGTAGTAAAATTTGTTGATGTCTTTTTTTGGGGATAGATAAAAGACAGAAGCAGGAAAAGCCACTAATTATTCCAAGTGTACAACATTTATTCATGAATTGTTTTGAGCATAGCATATTAAAGACAATGCTAATTAGCTACTCCAATATCGTCTTAATAGAGCAAGTCTAGAATAATATGCTATAGGTATAGTGTACCTACAGGGGGTAATATGGAGGTATCTAGGGAGGTATGAAAGGGAATAATATGTGTGTGTGTGTGTGTGTTAATGTATCGTTATATATGGAGGAAATTTCTACTAAATGAGGTCCACTTAGTATTGTGAACATAAATAATGAAAGATGACTTACTAGAAGGTTCCATCTAAAATATTCCTTCTTTATAATGTTCTTAGGAGATAGATAATATTATAAATAGAAGTATACAAAATGCATTGGGCATGGAGAGTATTATAATTGTTGCAAGCAAATATTGCTTAAGGAGTGAATTTTTTCCTAAAGAAATAATATATGGTGTTACCCTACCTTGAGGGCTTTGTCTATATTTCTTGAGTTCATTGTTTTGTGTGAACAATTTATTGTTGAAGTTAAGGGTTTATTATAAATTATATTTTTAGATCTATTAAAGAACACAATAAATGGTATCAAATAACCTTCCTTGGCCAAAGTGGGCCAATGTTTTTTATCATTTTTCATCTTTTTCGAGGGACAAAAAAGAGGGTGGCACACATCAAGTTAATATTGGAAACCTTCTGAGCATAAATTGCAGAAACCACTACATATCTGGAATGCTCTTAAAAAACCAGTTTAAAAATAAATCGTCCAAAATAGATTTTGGATGGTAGATATGTCACTGAATTACAATTAGTAGGTTTCAATTATTTTGGGGACAACCACACAAATTGCACATTTGATATCTTTTTACATATTGACTAGATTTTGGTGAAACTAGTGTCATTAGATGCAAAGCGGGTGTGTCATTTGATAATTGTGGTCATAACATAAAATCAAGTAAGTATAGTTGCAGTTATGTGCATTTACATCTCAAAGCTCCATTGAAGAAGTGTGTGTTTTTTTTGCAATCCTAGTTCTATTCTTAAAATTATGAAAAATAACATTTATTTTAGAGGAAAAATTAATGGTCTTAGTATGGAATAATTCATAAAATACAAAAAATCCCCAAGGAAACAGAAGTGAAATTTTACTTTATGCATGAATTTAAGAGATGATGTTGCCATATGGTGGAAAACATTGGAATGTTGTAATCTAATGGCACCTTTTACTGACGAATATCGAAAAGTGATTTTAAATAAATGGTCTCATGCAACTAATACTGAAGAAAGCATCAAGGATTTATTTTCATGTGGAAAATCTATATCACAAGTTCATGGTTGTATTCAACAAGAGAAGGTAATCGTATATTAAACCCTATTAGCCAATATAATTTTGTCAATGTTAATTTGACTAAAATATTGCAAATTGCAACTAAGCATATTCAAAGCACATAAGTTAATGGTGTGAAATGTTTACATTTTTAAATATTTGAAGATTTCCATGGAGAATATGTGTTTCATTCAAATTTTTATGATCTAGATATCCAAGATGTAGATGTTATTCTTGTATATCCTTAGATAGTGTTGATTGGTACAACTAATATTAATGTTTAGAAAAAAATTATAAATATAATTTTGTACAAGAAAAAGTTGATCACATTAAAATGTATCTTCCTTGGTAAACAAAGAGGGCCCAAAGGGCCACATGTCACATTCACTACAAGGAACACAATTGTAGTTCTTCATGACAACTCAAAGGATGAGCCTAAGGTTGAATAAAAGGAAAAGAATACAACAAAACATACAAATCAACCATAGCAAGGGAATGACTAAGAAGAAAAAGATATATAACCTTAGGCTGAAGAGTTGAAGCAAGAAGAATCAAGAGTTATGGTTGTTTTACTTCGCCACCCACACTACTCAGCAAAACATCTATCCTTAAGGCATATATGTAAGCATAAAAAATCTTATTATGGGCCAACATGGCACCATAGAGACAATCAGATGAGAGACACAAGGAGGCATCAATGTAGCATAATAAGCAGTAATCAATTCTAGGTTAACATGGCCAATGAGTAGTTGGACTCTGTGTTCACATGTCACCTAGATAAATGGATGCTAGTGCTTGATACTAGATGGCTACATTGCTTAGTCACTCATATTATATGGTTTCTTCCTATGTTTCAAGGAAAAACATGAGAAAGGGGATGGAATGTAGTATATCTATAAAGGGTAATATGGGGGTGTTAGAATCAGTCTTTGCATCCTTCTTCCAGTGATAAAAAATGCTCTTACACAAGTGATTTTAAGGTGTCAAGGTCAAATTTTATCATTTTAGTTAGTCTTCAAGTAAAATTTGGTCACTAGGCATTAGGTCTGGGGTTTGATTTTACCCTTGTTAAAGTTGTCCAAATGATGTTCCATGTCACCATTCAGCTGAGTCTACTATTATTCAGAGGGTTGTCATCATCATGTCAAATTCCATTGGGTCATTTCACACCTTGTTCATGTTTCAGTTGCACCTATGGCAAGGTTCATTTCCCTCTCCTAGGGTTTTGAAGCTAATTTCCCTTGGATGGTCAAATCATTGGAAAATTTGTATTCTGATGTTCATACACCTTACCCTATACATAAAATACCTTATTAGACACTTCCCATCACTGAGATCCCCCAAATTCCTCATTTTCATACAAACCCTAGTTCCTTGCTACAACCTGACAATTTTCTATGGTTGGGCCTGTGTTTTTCCTTTTTGGACCTCTTCCCCTCACTCAATTTCTGAGATTCCACTTTCCCCTACTTCCTAACATCCCTCCATACTTCCCAAAATTTCCTCAAGAATTTAGAAGCTTCCTATCCTCTTCATTCCGCTTCATTCCGGCAAATCCTTTGTCCCACACATCAGGATATGTTTCACTCAAATAATGTTTCTGAGCAATGGAAGATGAATTTGGAAAAACTGAGAGAGGTTTTTGTCGACAACCGACCAAGAAAGAAAAACCTTCTTCAATTTTTACACAGGTGTCATGGTTATGAAGAAATGTCAAGAATACAATTGCCTTAGGAGAATTGATGCACCTCTGGAGCGACCTCAGGAAAATCAAGTTTTTCCTAGCTCGGTTGGCCAAATGACTTTCTTGATGATTCAAATGGTAACTAGAGACAAACAGATTTCCAATGCGCTATCATGAGCTCACTTTGGAGTTGAGGCAGGCATCCAAACGTTGACTGTAACAACACTCTTCCTTCAGGCAGCCTCATTTGGTACAGTTCGACCAGTCTTGGGAGATTTGATTTTTGATAGAGCAAATGAACTCCAAATAAATAAATTCTAGTTGGATTGGAAAGTAGACACAAATATATTTCTAATGCGCTATCCTGAGCTCAATTTGGGGCTTCGAAATACATTCCAAAGTTGCCCGAAACAACACTCTGCCTTGAGGCAACCTCATCTGGCACAGTTTGACCAGTCTTGGGAGATTTGATTTTTGACAGGGCCAATGAACTCCAAATCAAAAAATTACGGTGGGGTTGGAAAGTATATAGGACAGGCTTTCGAACAAGCTATTATATGCTCAATTTGGACATTGGAAAGGCCTCCACAAGTCACCTGGAAACGAGCGCGACGCACAGAAGGAGCACGACGGTTTTATAAATATTTTCACTCCCTATGGTCAGTTATACAAGTGGCAAAAGAAGGCAAAGGGTCACCCAAGCCATTTGTCATGTTTGTAACACTACACTTGTAGCTGATGGTTGGCTCTCCACCTTCATTTGGTTACCCTTGGTCGTTCTATATCTTCATAGCATATTCTATATATTGTATGCAAACCATTTGCAAAGCAAGTTGGGTTGTTTGGCTTGTAACTTCTGGGAGACTTTGGAAGAGAAACTTGTTTCTACATTGTATATTTTTACAGAGAATTAATGAAAGGCAGAAGCTCTGATTCATGAGATTCATGTGGTTGTGAGTGTAGCAAGTGTTTCTCTTATGTTTCATATGTATCTTGTTATGTTTTATATTCCATTTTGCATTCATTTCTGGTGAAATTTTTCTAGTGAGATCAGGTAGAATTCAATTCTATTGCTCAACCTGTGGGAAAATTTCATATAGAGTGTTCATTCTTCTGTTTGAAAATTATTCATCTCCTATGCCTTTTTCAACTCCTTAATCATTCTCTTCATTCCTTTTTTATGTTCCATAGTTTCATTTCGTATCCATTTTTGGTGGAATTTTTCGAGTGACATCAGGTAGAATTCAATTCTATTGCTCTACCTGTGGGAAAATTTCATATACAGTGTTCTTTCTTCTGTTTGAAAAGGGTTCATATCCTATGCCCATTTTCAACTTCTTAATCAATCTTTCCATCCCGCCACATTTTAAAACTAAATTGCTATGCTTTCAGCCTACCTTGCCTCACGAAATAATCTGTGCCTTCATTTTTAGTTCTCTGTTCATTGAGGTCCATTGGTTCCATAACATCCCAAAAACACAGTCATTCATAAAAATCACTCACAATTTTCATTTCCACTTACTAGCCTAAGACAAATAGTTCATTGTAAGTCATCTCAGGCCATTTCATTTACTTATTCATTGAGTGTGACTCAGAGAGAGCCCTCTCCTGTTCTGGTATGGCTAGCTACCAGACTGAGCATGGTTTGTGGTTACCCTGAATTTTGCCTTCTTTCAGCCTGAGGTGGATTTAGGTGCTAACATAATGGTGACTCCACTGGGGACGAAAATGGTTTGCTTGAAGATTCTCTTTCCTCAGGAAATATCTCAAGTTCAGCTCTGATGGTTGATGGTGAACAACAATCAGACATAAGAAGATGGTTGAAATCATTCACCTGGCGACTCCTTTCACTGAAGAATCTAGCAATCAGGTGCTTCATGATGACTCCACTACTTGGAGATCAAGAGCTTTGGAATATCTTAAAATAGACCGGATTGCAAGAAGATACGCTCCCATGAGCCGAGATCACTTTCTAGGCTTCCCAAATAAAAATCCGAAGGAATATTGGTCAAAGAATCTGCCTATGTTTAAAGATGATGGTAAGAAGGATGTTGCTTTACATCTTGTTCGATTTCACATGCATATTCGCAAGTTGAAGGTTGATTTTCCTGAAGATTTTTTAATGAAGATGTTCATGGCCACTCTAGAAGGTGAAGCCAAATCTTGGTATGAAAATTTGCCTACTGCTTGTATTTACAGTCTAAAGGATTTTCATGACCTGTTCATTGAAAGATATAAAGACTCTTATCCATAATTGAATCTAGTTCATGATTGTTGCAAGCATGCTTATGGTTTTATTGAGAGCCTTGAAAAATAGTATGGGGAGGATAATTTTATGGATCATTGGATCATGGAAGCCCTGTATGAAATTCCCTTTCAGCAGCATAAAGATGATCGTGAAAATTTGCAGCATGACCAAGATTGTAGTACGGTGGAAAATGAAAGAATTTTGCATCTTGACAGTCAACATGAATTACATGAGATGGATCAGCAGCATGAGGAAAAATTATATACTCCTTCGCTTGAAAATATTAAAGACAATCACTGTTTGATCAAAAGGAAACAAAGGGTCTTATCTCCTTTGTCTGAAGAAGAGATAGATCAGCTCTTGCAAGGTCATGTTCCAGCTCAAGCTAAAGCAGATTTGCAATGCACACATGGTCAAGAAAGTGTTGGTGAAACTTCTTCCTCTTTTGAAAATCATGACAGTCTGGTGAACATCTTAATAGATCAGCAAGTTGAAGAATTCCATATGGCTGAAAGTGATGAAAGAAAAAGTGTCATTTCAGATTCGTCCATTGAAGAAGACAAAGTTTTGAGTCCAAATGTTCTCATGTCATCAGAACAAAGCCTTCATGAAGAGGTAATCCAATCAGTTCATGGACAACAAGATGAGAACTTTGTTCAAGTAAGTGAAAAGCTTTCTTTGGATGAATGTATTAGATGATAAAAATGTTAGTGTTGGGTTTCAAGAATCATCCGAAGTTTCTTTTCTCATGATTGATGAATGTGATGAATGTAATGAGAATATGGCTGTCATATCATGTCAAGATGATCAAAAATATATTCAGAGTGTAGAAGACCAGAACATTCAAAATTTCCATTCAGATTCTTCTTCATATGTCTCATGTCTTGAAATGTTTTTTGAAGAGGAAATCAACTCATCTACTTGTTCAGAATTGTTTGAAGACTAGGGAACTACTCTTACTTATGAAAAGAGGTCGGCATCACAAGAAAAAGACATCTTGTTTCTTCAGAAGGAGGTAAATGTTCATGTTTTTCATGATCCAATGACAGATTTGTTGCAGACAACAGTGAAGGTCATTATTGCAGTATTCAGTGATGAAGGATATTATGGCCAATTATGTTTTTGGATACCCAGTTATCGGTATCAATTGTTGACCAGAAGAGCTGATCGGAAGAATCAGTCAAGAAGCCATCTTCTTGATTAGTTACATTGGCAGTTTGATATAGTTTGATGATATATAGTCTTGTAAGAAATAAAGGTGGTCATGTACTACCACCAAGCTTTAAGTTTTAAGTTCAGTCAAGTTTCTTTAGTCATGTCAGTTTGCATTGAGTGAGTTTGAGTCAAGTTTCATGTTAATAAATTGAGTCATGTTGGTTTGTGAAAATAATAGACTCCATAGCCCAATGGACAAAAGACACTGTCTAGCTCTTCCAGAGATCTGTTGTTCTTGGCACCTCCAAGGAGCTACCATCCCCCATTGGAGCCAATGTTAGAGTCAGTCTTTGCATCCTTCTTCCAGTGATCAAAAATTCTCTTACGCAAGTGATTTTAAGGTGTCAAGGTCAAATTTTATCATTTCAGTGAGTCTTCAAGTAAAATTTGGTCACTAGGCATTAGGTCTGGGGTTTGATTTTACCCTTGTTAAAGTTGTCCAAATGATGTTCCATATCACCATTCAGCTGAGTTTACAATCATTCAGAGGGTTGTCATCATCATGTCAAATTCCATTGGGTCATTTCACACCTTTTTCATGTTTCAGTTGCGCCTATGGCAAGGTTCATTTCCCTCTCCTAGGGTTTTGAAGCTAATTTCCCTTGGATGGTCAAATCATTGGAAAATTTGTATCCTGATGTTCATACACATTCCCCTATCCATAAAATACCTTATCAGACACTTCCCATCACTGAGATCCCCCAAATTCCTCATTTTCATACAAACCCTAGTTCCTTGCTACAACCTGACAATTTTCTATGATTGGGCCTGTGTTTTGCCTTTTTGGACCCCTTCCCCTCACTCAATTTCTGAGATTCCACCTTTCCCTACTTCCTATCATCCCTCCACACTTCCTAAAATTTCCTCAAGAATTTAGAAGCTCCCTATCCCCTTCATTCCGCTTCATTCCGGCAAATCCCTTGTCCCACACATCGGGATATGTTTCACTCAAATAATGTTTCTGAGCAATGGAAGATGAATTTGGAAACACTGAGAGAGGTTTTTGTCGATAATAGACCAAGAAAGAAAAACCTCCTTCACATTTTACACAGGTGTCATGGTTCTGAAGAAATGTCAAGAATACAATTGCCTTGGGAGAATTGATGCACCTCTGGAGCGACCTCGGGAAAATCAAGTTTTCTCCTAGCGCAGTTGGTCACATGACTTTCTTGATGATTCAAATGCTAGCTAGAGACAAACATCTTTCCAATGAGCTATCATGAGCTCAATTTGGAGTTGAGGCAGGCATCCAAACGTTGACTGTAACAACACTCTGCCTTCAGGCAGCCTCATTTGGTACAGTTGGAGCGGTCTTGGGAGATTTGATTTTTGATAGAGAAAATGAACTCAATTCGAATTTCATTAGAACGTAAACACAAAGAGCTTGCTAAGGAGCTATCCTTAGCTCAATTTGGGGTTTAGAAAGACATTCAAAAGTTGCCCGAAACAGCACTCTGCCTTGAGGCAGCCTCATCTGGCACAGTTTGACCAGTCTTGGGAGATTTGATTTTTGACAGGGCCAATGAACTCCAAATCAACAAATTCTGGTGGGGTTGGAAAGTAGATAGGAAAGAATTTTGAACAAGCTATTCTGCGCTCAATTTTGACATCGGAAAGGCCTCCAAAAGTCACCTGGAAACGAGCGCGATGCACAGGAGGAGCACGACGGTTTTATAAATATTTTCACTCCCTATGGTCAGTTATACAAGTGGAAAAAGAAGGCAAAGGGTCACCCAAGACATTTGTCATGTTTGTAACACTACACCTGTAGCTGGTGGTTGGCTCTCCACCTTCATTTGGTGACCCTTGGTCGTTCTATCTCTTTATAGCACATTCTATATATTGTATGCAAACCATTTGCAAAGCAAGTTGGGTTGTTTGGCTTGTAACTTCTGGGAGACTTTAGGAGAGAAACTTGTTTCTGAATTGCATATTTTTACAGAGAATTTATGAAAGGCAGCAGCTCTGATTCATGAGATTCATGTGGCCGTGAGTGTAGCAAGTGTTTCTCTTATGTTTCATATGTATCTTGTTATGTTTTATATTCCATTTCACATTCATTTTTGGTGAAATTTTTCTAGTGAGATCAGGTAGAATTCAATTCTATTGCTCTACCTATGGGAAAATTTCATATATAGTGTTCATTCTTTTGTTTGAAAAGGATTCATCTCCTATGCCCTTTTCAACCCCTTAATCATTCTCTCCATTCCTTTGTTATGTTCGATAGTTTCATTTTGTATCCATTTCTGGTGGAATTTTCGAGTGAGATCAGGTAGAATTCAATTCTATTGCTCTACCTGTGGGAAAATTTCATATACAGTGTTCATTCTTCTGTTTGGAAATGATTTATCTCCTATGCCCTTTTCAACTTCTTAATCAATCTTTCCATCCCACCACATTTTAAAAGTAAATTGCTATGCTTTCAGCCTACCTTACCTCACGAAATAATATGTGCCTTCATTTTTAGTTCTCTGTTCATTGAGGTCCATTGGTCCCATAACATCCCAGAAACACAGTCATTCATAAAAATCACTCATAATTTTCATTTCCATTTACGAGCCTAAGACAAATAGTTCATTGTAAGTCATCTCAGGCCATTTCATTTACTTATTCACTGAGTGTGACTCGGAGAGAGCCCTCTCCTGTTCTGGTAGGGCTAGCTACTAGACTGAGCGTGGTTTGTGGTTACCCTGAATTTTGCCTTCTTTCAACCTGAGGCAGATTTAGGCGCTAACAGGGGGTACCTAGAAAGGTACCCACAGGGGAAATAATAGACATGTATTTATGTATTTTTATGTATGGAGGTTATTTCTAGTAAATAAGGTCCATGTTGTAGTGTGAAAAAAAATAATGTAGGAAGGCTTAGAAAGTTCCACTTTCTAGAATGTTATTAGGAGGTAGATAATATTATAAATATAAGTATAAGCAATTTAATGGGCAATGTGTGTGTATTGTATTTGTAGAAAGCAAATATTTCTGAATGAATTCCTTTCCAAAGGAATATTATGTAGTGTTACCCTACCTCAATGGTTTTATCAATATTTCTTGTGTTCATTGCCTTGTGTAAATACTTTCTTGATGAAGTTAAGATTTTATTATAGATTAGTATAAGAAATTTAATGGGCACTGTGAGTGTATTGTATTTGTAGAAAGAAAATATTTCTGAATGAATTCCTTTCCAAAGGAATAATATGTAGTGTTACCCTATCTCAATGGTTTTATCAATATTTCTTGTGTTCATTGCCTTGTGTAAATACTTTCTTGATAAATTTAAGATTTTATTATAGATTATCTTTTTAGATATACTGAGGAACATAAGAGATGCCATAAAGTGCATTATTTGACTTGATTATCCAAGTTTGATGGGGTGAAAAGTATCCTACATTAGAATCAATGAATTAGAGTAGTAACATAGTAGTACACTTTAATTTCATATAAAAAATGGAAGACATAAACCCACCACAATTATTGAAGTGTCTAATATTCATTCATGAAGTGTTTGAACATATTATATTGAAAATAATTCTAATCGACTATTCTAATATAATGTTAATAGAGAAACTCTAGAATATGTTTCTTTTAAGTGTAGTAACGAAGTTAATTACCAAAGTTCAACTTTTAATTCATAGATAAAGTCCTAGATATTGAGTTATTACATTTCTATTGCTATATTAGTGTGGTTGGCTAGACTCTTTAATTGTGAGTGTACTCTATCCCCTATAGATACTAAGAAGACATAGTTTTATAAATCATATCATCTTATACATTTGTTATATTGTAAAAGTTTGCTCCCTCAATCAGGTTTATCATTATTTATTCTATTTAACTCTAAAGTTTTGAAGTTACTTTTATTTATATTTTTAGGTTATTTAGGTGTTTCTTGCATAACATTCAATATTAGTGCATATGAACTTGGGGTCTTCCTCCTTTACACATGTCACCTTGGAATTTTTGTTATAAAGTTTTCTAGGAAGATTAGAAAGAGAAAATTTTGGGAGCTCCAGGAGACATAACAAAGTACCTATGGTAAGTTTTAGGATTTTTTTTTATATACTTAATGTTAAATCCTATGGAAATTAGGGTTTTCTACTAGTCCTAAAACTAGTATGATCCAGGTGGATATTGGTGGCTACCCGCCCATTCCACCTGAACCTCTAGCTGGTTCCATTAGTTTCCTTAATCATAGCACAAGTTACTATTTTTAGCAATTTTTCGAGTCTTGAACTTTCGAATCTATTTTGACCCCCTAAACGACATATTTCTGAGGTCTACAGTACGTCCATAATCATAGGTAAGGGCCTATCATAAATATTTGAGTACTCAAAGAGACCTTTCTAACAAGGAATCATACATGCCAAACAGAGATCATATCACCAAGTTAAGGCTCTAGGAAGTTAGTTTTCCAACTAACCCCAACGAGGGCCCACAAACTCTTGGTGTCCCATCTCCTAGGGTTAGGTTTATGGTTGTTTAGGGTTTCCATTTTTTGTTCAATAATAAAAAGGCCCTTGACCCTCATTGTAACACAGTTCAGAGGCATGTAGCTACCACATCTCTTCTCAGATATAAGCTGCCATCGCCTCAGCTACTTCGTTTCCATTATATATGTAAGCATCTTTCAGTTCTTTGATATTAATGAAATAAATATTTATTTTTCCTACATCTCTGTGTTTATGTTTATATATGTATTCTATTTCATTCCTGCATAATTCTTGATCAGTGGTATCAGATCAGTCTACTCTTTCTCTATTTTCTTGTGCATATCCCCAACATGGTTAGGGTATAAGAGTTGGGACCAAGAGTTCCCTAGGGCAAGTGGCTCACGAGGGACCAAGTTCAACAAAAATTTCCTCACCTCATGAAGGCTCTGCATGCAATGGGGACCATTGCTTCCTAAGGGGGAAGGAATGATCCAAGTGGATATTAGTGGGCACCCACCTATTCCACCTAGACCTTTAACTGCTTCCATCAGTTTCCTTGATTATAGCACAAGTTACTAGTTTTAGCATTTTTTAGGTCCTAAAATTCCAGAGTTGTTTTGACCCCCTAAACGATGTTTTTTTTAGGTCCACAGTAGGCTCATAGTTGCAAGAATTGCTACAAATATTATAGTACTCATATAGACCTTTCTAACAAGGTATCGTAGACACCAAGCAATCATATTACCAAGTTACGGCCCCATGAAGTTGGTTGTCCAAATAACCCTAATGGGGCCCACAAAATATTGGTGTTCCATCTCCTATGGTTAGGTTTTGGTTGTTTATGCTTTCCCTTTGGTTTTCAATGATGAAAAGGCCCTTGAGCCTCATTGTAACACAGTTTAGAGGCATGTAGCCACCACATCCTTTCTCAGAGATAAGTTGCCATTGCCTGAGCTAGTTTATTTCCATTATGTATGTAAGAATATTTTAGTTCTTTGATATTAATGAAATGAATATTTATTTCTATTGCATATTTGTGTTTATGTTTATATCTATATTTTGGTTCATTCCTGCATAAGTCTTGATCACAGTCTCAAACATGTGCTTTATGTAAATGGTCAATTCTTTCTAATGGGATATAAAAAAAAGTGAAAATTTAAATATCCTAAGAAGGCATATCACATACTAATTGGAAAAAATTCCATATTCTAGTTCTTTATACTTTCAAGTTAGAAATTATGGAAGTCAGGGTTTTAACTAGTTCTACAATTACAACCTGAGATCATTAACCAAAAATCTTGTTGTTTCTGATGGGAATATAAGTCCTTCATCATCTTCTAATTATCGTAAATTTCCCAGAGGTCATCAATCCTATATCTCGAAAGAAATTCATAAATCTAGTATGGATATCATAGAAGTAAGACAAGTATCTTTAGATGGGATTCTTAGAGAAAAAATGTGCCCCTGAAGTGGTTTCTCGATTAAGTGGTTGTCCTTTAACTACAAGGGGTTGGCTAGCCCCGCTAAAAATCTATCCCTTAGGTGTCTCATTGAATTTGAAAGGTTGGACACCATTTTATTATAAGAAACTTTAGGGAATAGTTTGGATGTTGTAACATTTTTGGAGTCTGTAGTGAAGGGATGGTCATTTTATGCATTGGATGCTAAAGGCTGATCTAGGGGTTATCCCTATTGGTATTAATTGTAGATCTATTAATCTCTTGAATGTATGGGGAAGAGAAGTATTATTGGCGGTCGATGTGATCTCTGAAGAAATAGGACTAGAAATTAGGATCATTAATGTTTATGGGCCATGTCATAATCAAATCTCTTTCTGGGAAGAAATCATGTGATTATCTCTCATGGAAACCAATAGCATAATATTGGGTGGAGACTTAAATTTCTCTTTGGGTAGTGTTGAATATTGGGGGAGTCATGCCCAAGTGGATTCACTCAATGGATTTTTTGAACACCTGATGGAAGCCAATGGATTTATTGATATAGATGTAGCCCACCTCAAGCCCACTTGGAGCAATCAAAGAACTGACGAAGCCATGTTATTTTTAATCAAAGACGTCATGATGGACAAAGTAGCCTCAATCATAAAATGGGTAGGATTTGGAGGCATATCAAAGCATATCAAATCATTTGTCATTTTTCTTAGAAGTAGCTAGTACCTTTACAAAACCTTGAGCTCCCTTTAAATTCAATGTGGCATGGTTGAAAGATGAGGTGTATCAAAGGATTGTAAAGGATTCTTTGATGTCATGCTCACTCAATGAGGATCGGTTAGCAATAGAAAAATTGGCAAACATTTTGACTAGGCAAAACAAAATACTATTGAGTGGGTTAAAAATAAAAGAAGAAAAGATGATGAAGCTCTCTGAACTATAGAAGTTGAGTTGGCTCAATTAGAAGATCCCAACAGTGGTGGATATGATAAATTGGAATCTAAATTACACATTATCCAATTGGAAGCTGAAAAGAGAAAGTTGTTGGAGGATAGAGAAGAAACATGGTGTCTAAGAAGCAGGGTTATATGGCTTCAAGTAGGATATGACAACATAAAATTCTTCCAGCAATTCACGAGAGGCCGAAAAGCAGTTATTACTATTTGGTCTTTGAAATACAAGTCAGACATGGTTGTGCACACATTTAAGGATCTTAAAAATTTAGTTCTTCAACACTTTGGGTCTTTTTTAAAGCTCCAAATGAAGTGTCCCTACCAGAAATCATCAGGGTGGCTAGTCTTTTCCCACGCTTTGCAGATGATGAAATAAATGTAGAATTGGATTCACTAGTTACTATGGGTGAGCTTGAATCAGTCCTGAAGTGGTTTAAAAAATACAAAAGTCTAGTTTTGGATGAGTGGACGGTAGAATTATTTCTTGCACTTTTTGATCTCATAGGCTAGGACATCCTAAAAATGATTGAGGAGTGCAAATCATTAGGTCGCATGTATGAAGCCTTTAATGTCACCTTTATTACATTAATTCCTAAAAATGATAATCCAAAGAATCTCAATGATTTTTAGCCTATCCTTGTGTAACTATGTTTACAATATCATTGCCAAAATTATTGCAAACCATATCAAGACGATCCTATCTCAGCATATCTCAAAAGAACAATTCACTTTTCTAGAGAAGTGTCAAAAGTTCATGAAGCGATAGGTATTGCATAGGAGGGTCTTCACTCTTTAAAATTAAAAAATTTTAAAGGTATGATCTTGAATATAGATTTATCATAGGCCTTCGATAGAGCCAGATGGTTATATATTTGAATGTTGCTAACCCACTTAGGATTCCAAAATGCTTCCATTAACTAGATTATATGTTGTATAACATATGTTTATTTCAGTATTCTCATTAATGATAAACCAAAAATTTATTTCATGTTGAATGAGGTCTGTGGCAAGG
This sequence comes from Pinus taeda, assembly GCA_000404065.3. NCBI lineage: Eukaryota > Viridiplantae > Streptophyta > Pinopsida > Pinales > Pinaceae > Pinus > Pinus taeda. The sequence continues at coordinate 46,051 of APFE031235482.1, read as the reverse complement.
TTTCCCGTTGTCTTCCTCTCTTATTTCTATTGATCATCGAAGGCCTTAGCAAAACTGATATAGGTCGAGAGGTCACAAGGGTGATTAAAGGGTGTTAAAATTGTAGACAATATTATATTGACACATCTGTTATTTGTAGATGATGTCCTTATATTTATGAATGGAGATATCAGTGACACTTCTTCTTTTAAAATCATCCTTCAAAATTTCTATAAATCCATGGCTATATAGATAAATCAGGAGAAGTCTTCGATATCAGCAATAGATTGTTCTCAAAATGAATTGATTTTCACTCAGAATCGCTTCCCTTTTTGATCTCTAGAGTTTGAAGAAGGATTAAAATATATGGGATTCAGGCTTAAGCCCAAAAATTATAAGATAATTGATTGTATGTGGCTTGTGGCGAAGATAGAAAGTTGGATGAATATATGGTTTTTGGTCAATTTAGTGATGTCTAAATTGCAACTTTTAAATGTCAACCTGGGGCTCGTAAGCTGATGAAGTGAGGTGTACTGTATGTACTTAGGCAACTATTTCTTAAGCTTTTGTCGTTTTTAACTTTTTAAGGTTGTTTTCAAGTTTATCTCTCCTAATGTGATGTGATGGAAATGAAATAAAGCGAGTGAAGTGTGTGAGATTGTGATGAGCTTTTTATAACTTGAAGGAAATCTTGAACAACAACTGAAATGAAATCAAATTTTAAAGGAAAATAAAGGCATCAAATAAAAGACTAATGACATTGGCCCAGTGTATCCATTGCTGCAAGGAAATGAAAATGAAATCTATGTCAAATAACAACTAAGCAATGTGAAACTAAAGTAAATCTACCTAAAATAAAGACTTAGTCACAAATACTTTAACTTCTTCTTAACCTCCTGCCTTTTAACTGAATATATCATGTGATAAACAATTAAAAACAAGTCAAGCAATTGTGAGTTCTTAAACAACTAAACCAAGCTGTGCTAAGTGATATTTTGGTCCTTAATGAAGATATTCAATTATAAAGAAGGAACCATCAATAGATAAACAACTTCATGTCTAAAAGCAAAAAGCAACTATGCAAATTAACTAAATGATAGTAAGGAAATAAAGGCTGCAAAACAAGAAAGGTCAGCAACATAGACAAGATGATCACAAGTGTCACTAGTTGTGCAAAAGAAAAGAAAGAAACTGTCCCGGGCACGCCTAAGAAACCTACATAACACACTGATCAGTCATGGAAAAGTGCATAAATGTAAACAAGCAGAATTTGAAATGTATATACAGCTATCAAAACACAGCAATCAAAGGAATTATATACATAAAACAAAAGAAATAAATGCAGGAAATTAAAAGTACTGTACAGGCCTTTAGTAAACAGGGGCCCTCTGCTTACTCCAGCCGATTCAAAGATCAATTACACGCTTGAATGGAATAATAGTCTTCTCATATATTATGCATGAAATAGAAAATACAGTGGGAGTTCAAAAGTACATAACAGCAACTAACAACTAACTTATCCAGCGTTCAAAGACGCTTTATTTATAACTGAGGAAAGCGAACTAACTTAATGAAATCTAAGTAATTCAAACAGCTGTGTAAAAACACGTAGTCTTGCTGCGTCCTCAGATTTAGGCAACGGTCGTTGTGGGCATTCAATCCGCTGTTGGATTTATGTTTCCCACCATCTTCACGACTGAGGACGATGCCACCTGTTCTTCACGTGCTCTAAAATAGAACACGTAGAGCCGTGCCACCGCCAATGACCTCCGTTGACCAAAGTTGCCTCCTCGTTGACCGCGGGCTTTGATGACTGGTTTGGGTGATCTGGAGGGACACACACCATGTCCTTGGTTCCACGAACTTGCCCATGTGGCTCTTCTTCCCGGAGGACACCTGGAACATACCATTTAATAAAACAGCTGCGGAATCCGGGGTTGGCTGTAGAAACTGGGATCAGCGGCGGAAAACCCTGTGTGAGCTGCGGAAACGCAACACCTTGAACCAAAATTTTAAACCAAACACAGTCATTAGCATAATTAGAAAACCATGTAAAAAGTCCTAAAATACAATGATTTGAGCAATTTGATGGAGGGAATGAGTGGAAAAATAAGGAAATGGATAGGAAAAAGAGGTTGGGAGGATGTGTAAAGAAGTGTAGGTTTGAGGCTCAACATACCCCCACTGTGAAGGTGTTGCATGTCCTCATGCAACCAAAACTTTGTCACTGTTTTTAATCCATGTGCTCAGATGCTTCTGCCAAAACATCTAGCCTTCTTCTCTTTCTCCTTGTTGCCAAAATTGTCCTTGGTTTCTGAACCTCAAATTGATCAATGCCCTGTTGAGTTTCTTACATTTCCCTTTCAATTTTCTGTTCTTCTTCTGCCAGAGTCCTAAGTGAAGCATTGTATTGTCATGGACCATTTTATCCACTTTGCTTTGTTCTTTCAATGCTTCGTTTTCTTGTTTAATATGCTGGTTCAGGACTTCTAGTTCAAACACCTCCTGTTTTAAAGATTTGACTTGTTCATCAAGAGGCAATATAGTGCTTGGACCTGCAACTGATTGCTCCAAGGCCTCCAAATAATTATATACCTCCTGCTGGTCAGGGTCAATTTCAGGTGATATTCTTGGGCTATGTTCAAGATCAAATTCTGTTTGAGGTTCTGTCTGAAAGGGACTCTCTTCGTGTGGAGGAGTGGACTCAAGGTCAAGCTAAGCTGGAGCCTTTTCAGGTGTAGCTTCTCCCAAATCAATGAAATGTGACTATTTTTCTTTAGTCACACTCATTTTTCCCTTAAGTCTACTGCTTCTTCTCACCTGTACACTAGTGCTCTTTTGCTGGGCACTCTATTTTTCTTTCTGTTTCTTCTTTGAGAGGGAAACAGCTTGAAGTTGTGCTAATCTATCAGCCAAGGTTTAGGAGTCTTCTTCTACTGAAGGTTCAGGTGATGGAGATGATTCATGAACAATTGTCTTCCCTTTATCCTTTTTCTGTTTCTTGGTTTTATCTCTCTCTTCCTCTTCTTCTTGGGTAGTTTCCTGAGTTTCCACAATAGGAGGATCCTGGACAGCAACATCCTTTTTCGTTCTCCTACTTCCTTTTGGGATTTTAGGAGGACTACTAGCGGAAGCTTCAGTCACTTCTTGGAAATGATTCCTGACCAAAAAATTTTCCCATGTATCCTTGTGATTTTTCAATTGTTCTTCTATAAGAATTCTAATGAGGCCGTGATGATATAAGTGGGGTTCAATATGGCCTACATTCTTTTGGACAAGTGGAACTCATTTTCTTTAGGCTTCTTAGCAAAAAGTAGGGTAGATTGATGGCATGGCCTTCCATGAAATTCATCATAATTCTTGCATGGTACATATACATGGTACCAAAGCGGCCCTCACATGTAATAAACTTTTGAACGAGTAATAGCAATGCAGTCCATTCTTCCTTAATTACATGTACAAGAATCCCTTTAGTAAATATTGAAGTGTCCATACCCGGGTTCTTGAGCATGTTCTTCCATTCTTGATTTTCCAGCCCTCTGTTCTTGAACCATCTGTCTCCCACCTAAGGTAGACTGGTTTCTGTGGCTATGGTATTCTCTGTTATTGTAAATTTCAGGTCCCCTACTTCCACGGTGTCTCCATTGAAGGACTGAGCAAATGCCTTCATTACCTCCTTATCATATCCTTTGAACTTTTGAATGAACTTTAACCATTTTTCTTTCTTCAATGCTTCCTTCGTCTGAGGATATCCTTCTAAATATTTTGGACCTTCGGGTTCAGCTCTAAGCAGATTTCCCATCTTCGGCTCTCAATCTTCGGCTGAAGTTTTGACTGTGTATGGATGCTCAAGGAGGATGCTCACGGGAAAAACGGATGAATTACGGCTATAAGTGGAGTAGCCGCAATGCAAAGCGTATTACAGACTGTAAGTGGGGTTTGGAATAGAGGTGTGGAGTTTTTAGCAGAAATGGGAGTGAAAATGGTGTGAGTATGAGGGAGTAGAACAAAAGAATGAGTTCAATTGCGTGCGGAAATGGAGTGATAAGTGGATGGAATAACGGCCGAATCCTTTAGAGCCGGGTGGCTTCGCACACGTATCAGTATTGGCTGCGGAAATCATGGTAGTGAAGAGACGTAGTGTAATAGGTCACTTCTTCGTACGGCCAATAAATGAAACCGCAGTCCCATTTTGAGTTTAAATTAAGAGTGATCATGGGACCGTTAGAAGGGTATGAGGTGGATGAAGGATTATCGTGGAGGAGAAGTAGGATGATCTTTGCTGAATCATTGCATTTAGTGGCTCTTCTACGATTTAATAACTATGCATTAAATGACATTAAATTGTTGTTTGGAAAAGATTTTGATCATACCTTCATGAGTTTTACCATTTGTTGATTAAGGTTGTTGATCCATTATTGCTTTTTGATCTTGCAGGTGCCTCATATCCTTGTTGCCTTTGGTGATGATGATGTGAACCTTTGACTGAGATTTTCCTTTGGAAACAGAGTGCTGCTAGCTGTAGAGACAGAGTCATTTCTAGCTGCGGAAACTGGTGCGAGCTGCGGAAACAGTTTCCAGCTGCGGAAACTAAGACATCTCCCTTTTAACTGCACAAAGTTAGTTAGGAAAAAACTAACTGAATGGAAATAATCCTAAAAAGGATTTTTATTGATGGTATGAGATGGAGTGGATGGAGTGAAGTGAAAAAAAAAATGAAATGGAATGAAGTGGAATGGAGATGAAAAATATGGAGTGAAGTGAAATGGAATGAAGATGGAAAGAGAGAGAGATTTTTTTTTTCTTTTTTTCTTTTTTTAGAAAATATAGAGTGTCAGGTGTCCTTGATTTTCACTCCATATTTTCTGTATAAGACTGCCAATCTGAGATTGGTTTTCAGGCTTATACACATTTTTTTTTTTTTCAATTCAGAAGAAACAAAGATTAGGCTGATGGAGGAGAAGGATTCTTCTCCACTAGCCTCATTGCAGAATTTTCTTCAAACATTTTGACAAAGTCCTCTTTTGAGAGTGGCTTATGATAAATTTTCAATCGGTGGCCATTCACAATGAGAGGAGTTTGAGACTCATCAATAGTCTTGATTCAAACTGCTCCATTGTTAAAGACTTCATCAATCTCATATGGCCCAAGCCAATGAGTTTGAAATTTCCCTTTGAAGTCTTTGAACTTTGAGTCAAACACTAACGCCCAATCTCCCTTTTGAAACTTCTTTTCTTTGATATATCGGTCATACCACTTAGTTCTTTGGTGCTGAACTAGATCGGTCCTTAGAATTGCATCTTGTCTTATTTCATCTAGCTCATGTAGCTGCTCCATTCTGTGCTTTTGGGCTTCTGATAGACTCATCCCCAGCTGAACGGCCATCTTGGAGGTCTTGATTTGAAACTCAATGGGGAGCAAGACTTCTTTCCCATAAACAAGTTCTTTCCTAAGTATAAATTCAACATGTTTTAGTAATGACCATAAAGATAAAATAATGGGATCTGAAATACATTAAAATTCTATTACCCCAAAATCACCCCACCACCCCCATGGGCAGTTGGGCTACCAGGCTGGGGTGGAGGGCTGTCCGGAATCGCCTCGCAACCCCCGCAGACCGTTGGGTCATCGAGGTGGAGCGAAGGGTTGCGGATAACCTCCAACCCACCCCGGCGGACCAACAACCTGCGGGGGGCGGGGTGATTTAGGGAATCGCCCCGCCACCTCGAGCCTCCACCTCACCTCAACGACCCAACGGCCCACAAGGGTGGCGGGGTGACTTCGGGAATCACCCTACCATCCCCACGAGCTGTTGGGCCGTCGAGGTGGGGCGGAGTGTTGCGGACAACCTCCGCTCCATCCCGCCGACCCAACGGCATGCGGTGGTGGCGGGGAGATTCTGGAAATCACCTAGCCAACCCTACAGGTCATTGGGTAGTCGGGGTGGGGTGGAGGGCCGCAGACAGCCTCTGCCCCACCTCGGTGGCCTAATGGCTCGCGAGGGTGGCGGGGTAATCACCCTGCCATCTGCCCCACCCCCGGGGCCCAAAGGCCCTCATAGGTGGCGGGGTGATTCCAGGAATCAGCTAGACGCCCGTGCGGGCTGTTGGGCCGCTGGGGTAGGAGGGAGGGTGGCCCAACATCCCATGGGGGTGGCGGGGTGATTCTGGAAATCATCTCGCCCTTCACCCCGCCCGGGCGACCCAATAACCTGCGGGGGTGACGAGGTGCTTCCAGGAATCGCCCCGCCCTCTGGCCCACCTCGGCGGCCCAACAACCCATTGGGGGTGGAATCACCCTGCCCTCCGCCCCACCCCGACAACCCAACGATCGGCGGGGGTGGCAGGGTGATTCCAGGAATGACCTCGCCATACCCCACTCGGCGGCCCGACGGCCCATGGGGGTGGTGGGGTGATTCCGGGCATCACCCCGCTCTCCGCCCCACCCTGGCAGCCCAATGGCCCGCAGGGGTGGCGGGGTGATTATGGGAATCACCTCGCCCTCCGCCCCACCCCGACGGCCCAATGGCCCCCCGATAGGGTGATACTCCGAATCACATCGCTGCCTTTGCGGGCTGTTGGTCTACCAAGGTGGGTGGAGGCTACCTGCAGCCCTTCACACCACCCTGGAGGCCCAACGACCTGCGGGGTTGGCCGGGCGATTCCCAGAATCATCCTCCCATCCCCACGGGCTGTTGGTCCGTCGGGGTGGGGCGGGGATAGTCCCCACCCCACCCTCGCGGGTCATTGTTGCCACCCCACCTAGGCAGCCCAACAGCCCGCGGGGGTGGCGACACGATTTTGGAATTGCACCGCCACCCCCGTGAGTCGTTGGGCCGTCGATGTGGGGCGGAGGCTCGGGTGGCGGGGTGATTCCTGGAATTACCCCGCCACCCCCACGGGTCGTTGGGCTGCCTGGGTCGAGTGGAGGCTGCCCACCTCAGCAGCCCAATGACCCGCAGGGGTGGCAAGGTGATTCCTGGAATCACCCTGCCCTCTGCCCCACCCCGGCGGCCCAACGGTCCGGGGATCACCCTATCACCCGCGTAGGTCGTTGAGCCACCGGGGTGGGACAAAGGGCTACCGACAGCCTCCACCCCACCTTGGTAGTCTAACGGCCTACGGGGTGGCAGGGTGATTCCGGGAATCACCCTGCTCTTTGCCACGCCCCAACAGCCCAACGACCCGCAGGGGCGGCGAGGTGATTTCGAGAATAACCCCGCCCTCCGCCCCACCACTACGGCCCAACGACACGTGGGGGTGGCGGGGTGGTTCTTGCACTTGTGAGTCGTTGGGCCGCCGGGGTGGGGCGTTGGGCTGCAGACAGCCTCTGCCCCACCCCAGCGGCTTAAAGGCCCGCGGGGGTGGCAGAGTGATTCCGAGAATCACCTCGCCAACCATGTGGGCCATTGGGCCGACAAGGTGGGGTAGAGGGCTGCAGACAGCCTCCGTCCCACCCCGATGGCCAAATAGCCTGTGGTGTTGGCGAGGTGATTCCAGGAATCAGCCCGCCCTCTCCCTCACCCCGGCAACCGAACGACCCATGGGGGTGGTGGGGCGATTCTGGGAATCACCCTATCACCCCCGCAAGCCGTTGGGCCACCCTGGCAGCCCAACACCCCGCGGTGGTGGCGGGGCGATTCAGGGAATCACCCCGCCACCCTCGCAGGTCGTTGGGTCGCCAGGGTGGGGTGGAGGGCTGTTGATAGCCTCTACTGGACCCTGATGGCCCAACAGCCCTCAGGGGTGGAGAGGTGATTCTGGGAATCTCCCCACCACCCCCACGAGCTGTTGGGATGTCGAGTTTGGGCGGAGGTTTGCGGACAGCCTCCACCCCACTCTGGCGGCCCAATGACCCACGGATGTGGCGGGGTCATTCCCAAAATGACCCCTCCCTCTGCTCCACCCCAATGGCCCACTGCAGTGACCCAATGACCCGCGGGGGTGGCGGGGTAATTTCAGAATCACCCCGCCACCCCCAGCCTCTACCCCACCATGGAGGCCCAACGACCCACGAGGCTGGCAGGGTGATTCTGGGAATCACCCCTCCCTTCACCCCACCCCGGCGGCCCAACGGCTCGTGGGGGTTGCGGGGTCATTTGGGGAATCACCCTGTCCTTTGCCCGACCCCGGTGGCCCTACGACTCACGGGAGTGGCGGCGTGATTATGGGAATCACCCTGACCTCTGCCCCACCCCAATGACCCAATGGCCTGTGGGGGTGGTGAGGTGATTCTGGGAATCACCCTGTCACCCCCATAGGCTGTTGGGCCACCGGGGTGGAGCGGAGGGCTACGGACAACCTTCGCCCCACTCTAGCTGTCACACCCCTACACTGGCGGTACTCTTCCAACCACACTATAGTGAGGTGTAGCACCACCGACCCTTTTCTTTTCACCAATACTCACAGTCATGGACTACGCCTCACATTCATTCTTAGTTTATTTTTCGTTACCAAGTATTAGTTTATCCTTTATACAAGATGAAAACCATGAACATTCATCATAAACAACAATAACATGAGTAATTGCACAACAATATAAAGGGAGGGGCTGCAACTCCCTAATGTGAGTCTGCCCATATATCAATATATATAATTTTTAACTTTCAAAGTACAAGCTAAGTCTTGAAGGAAACCCCAAATTTACACAGCCAAATTTTCACAACTTCAGCAAACTCGGTTGCCCAGCTCGTCGTTTCGCCCGAACGACGTCCGCACGACTCGCCCAAATCTCCATTTACCCCGTTGCACGTTCATGTGTTTGCCCAACTCAGGTGCGCCCTTCGTGTCCATGTCGACCAACTTGGGTGCCATCCACATGCCTCGTCGCACCTCTCGTTTGCAACCCAAAACACTACGTTTCGTTTCCACTCGGCGCTTGGCACACCCAACCGCGAGTCGACCTCACTTTGTTCACCAACTCGTCCAACTGTTTGGTCGGCCCGTCGTTCAGTAGGCGTGTCCTCCGCACGCCTTGCACGACCCACCACACAGATGCCCTACTTGGTTACTCCACCTGGCTGCACCACGAACTTGCCTACCCAACGCCCTCCGCGAGTCGCCCGACCTGTTCATCGTGTCAAATGCACTCGATCACCCTGTGCTCGTTCACCCGACACCTTACTTGGGTCGCCCGTTCACCGGCCTTTGCTTCACCCAGTTGCCTTCACCTGTTGTGCAGGTTCATCTCAACTGCGTTCTGCGCCTTAGACGCAGAACACTGTGTCTAACTCGCATTTCGACTTGTTTGCTTTTCGAATGTTGCTTCTCCACCATCCTTCGTCCACCTTCTTATACGCTTGCCTACCCATTCGTTCAAGCGCCCAACCGACCTGCCATTTCAACATAACCATCGGCTTTGTCATGTTCTCATATCGTCGGCCCGTCCACAAACGTAGATGACTGCCCCATCATATGTCGGCTCACCCATTGGCTCACCCGCTCCTTGAGTCGCGAAGGACCGCTCATACGATATATATGTTTGTCCACCCAAACATCATCGCACTTTTCTCCTTTCAACTCGTGTTCCCCTGCAGTTACTCCAACTCACCAATGTGTCTCCCCTACAACAGCTCATCTGCTTGTTCGGTGAGTCACCCATCCGTCGCACCGATCTCAGGGCATTACATCCTCCCCCACCTGAAATCATTGTCATCCTCAACAATATCTCATATCAGTAACCATCCATCACCAGGCTAACAGCCATATCCTTGATCCATGATATCAACTAGTCCATACATTGCAAACATCCCTGCAACATATGAAAAATGATTGTCTCCACCATGTGTTGTTCCATCATGTGAACTCACCATGATACTCCAACATAATCCTAACACATCTTTGCGCATTGTTGACCCCCATGACTCGAACTAGTTGGGTAGCTAATCCAACAGTCCTGCTCAAACCATAAGAATGCACATCCTTATGCCATCACCAGTCTTTTCTCAGACCTCTATCACAACACTGACTCGATCAAGAATCTGCTCCAAACCCCATGCTCAGGTCCATGGAATCTCCATCCCATCTGCAACATGCCCATCTAGTCCATGGTCTTGTTGTACAAGAGTGCACAACACTTCCATCGGATCATAAGTAAAACATCTCCACACCAGCACATCCACCTGCACAACATCCCTGCCTTGGCACTCCTCATAGGATGCCCCAAAGTGACACCTCTACAAGTGTTCCTGCATAATGTCCCTGCATAAGACTACCATGCTCCATGTCTCCAACCTGATGTCCATGACTCAAGTTTCCCATGTTTTCCAACCGAGTAGACCCATCACATCAATCAGTCATTTGCATTCAAGTCTGCAAATATGTCATCATAAATAAGCCTCCTCCAAGGCCCTTTGTCAAGGTGGTGCAGCCCCTTCCAATCAAAGTCCTTGCACCAACCCATCTCCAAGGTTGTCTATCGAGAGAGGAGGGCCAGGAAGTTTCCTCCTTGACTCTCATCCACCCATGTATCATATTGGTGCTGTTTCCTCAAGTATTTGTGCATAGCCTCAACCTCCTCACATGTACACCCAAGCTTCTTAAGCTTGTCTTTCGTCAACTGAAAGTCATATGTGCCCATAGCATACCTGCAAAACTCCACTATGCTAGCCGGATCTTTACCTGCATAATCTTCTTAAACTACTGCGTCTGAAGAAGTACTCGGACTCCCTTCATTTGAACTCCATTGTGAAGATCTTCGGTAGAAGATGTCTCTGCCAAGTGCTTTAGGATTCGTGAGATCGATCTCCCACTTCCTTCCTTCTTCCTCGCTCTTGCAACGAAGTTAATTAACTTTTCTTCCTTCGTTGTTTGAGTCATACTCCCAAGTCCTCTTTTCTCCACATCCTCATGCTTCACATTCAAATCTTTGGGATACAAAGTCATAGAATTCATCCTTGGTCTATACCCCAAGCAACTCCTACTATTCATCGGAACCAACATAGTTCTCTCTTCAGTTGTGATCAAGAGAATGTCCCGGTCCACCATTGGTATGGCTTGTGCAAGCTTCATGAAATCTTGCCCCAGCACCATAGAATGATCATCCATGTCCACGATCCTTAAGACCAACTTTCTGAACCACGAGCCCACTCTCACCTGAGTGTTCTCTATCACACCAGTAACAACTTTCATGGTAGAGTTGACTGCTTTTAAAGCATTCCTTTCTCTTTCCATCTTAGCTTTCTTTCCAAAAGACTTTGCTGCTTTCCTGCTTAAGAAGCTATGACTAGCTCTTGTATCTACCAAAGCTGCAAATCTCTTGCCCTTCATGGTCACCTGCACAAAACTCAGCTTCAAGGCATTACCTCCTTCTGTCGGCTTTATCTTGTGTCTCACATCAGAAACCTTCCTCAATAATTCGGCCTCCGAAGTGTTCATTGGCTTATGAGCCAACCCGACATCTCCCTTAAGGTACTTCACTTCCTTGCTTGGCTCTCTTAAGCAACTCGATCCTGGCTCAGCTTGACTTCCTTCAAGCGTCTCCTCCATCGCATTCTTCTCAAGTGCACCAACCAAGTGCCCATTGAATGCTTCCATCAAACTAAGCTTCTGAACATCTACCTGATTGTTTCAGTAGCAGTCCCCTAGTCTGTCAATGTAGTTGAGCTCATCCTGCTAAATTACAACGACCTTCTTATCAAGAAAGTCCTTCTTTATCGCATCGTCAAGCTGCTTGACTTTGATCTATGCCATGGCACTTTTCTCCCTTATTCAAACTCTCTCATCCAAGAGTTCTTGAAGCCTAAGACCATTTCGCTGGATCTCCTCATCAAGTTCCTTGAGCTCATCAACTTCCATCGTACCCTTGTACCAGAATGTTACACCTGCATCATGGCTAGATTCACTTGCCATAGTGTTTGGTCAATTTAGTGATGTCTAAATTGCAACTTTTAAATGTCAACCCGGGGCTCGTAAGCTGATGAATTGAGGTGTACTGTATGCACTTAGGCAACTATTTCTTAAGCTTTTGTCGTTTTTATCTTTTTAAGTTTGTTTTCAAGTTTATCTCTCCTAATGTGATGTGATGGAAATGAAATAAAGCGAGTGAAGTGTGTGAGATTGTGATGAGCTTTTTATAACTTGAAGGAAAGCTTGAACAATCAACTGAAATGAAATCAACTTTTAAAGGAAAATAAAGGCATCAATTAAAATACTAATGACATTGGCCCAGTGTCTCTGCTGCTGCAAGGAAATGAAAAATGAAATTTATGTCAAATAACAACTAAGCAATGTGAAACTAAAGTAAATCTACCTAAAAGAAAGACTTAGTCACAAATACTTTAACTTCTTCTTAACCTCTTGCCTTTTTAACTTAATATATCATGTGATAAACAATTAAAAACAAGTCAAGCAATTGTGAGTTCTTGAACAACTAAACCAAGCTGTGCTAAGTGATATTTTGGTCCTTAATGAAGATATTCAATTATAAAGAAGGAACCATCAATAGATAAACAACTTGATGTCTAAAAACAAAAAGCAATTATGCAAATTAACTAAATGATAGTAAGGAAATAAAGGCTACAAAACAAGAAAGGTCAGCAACATAGACAAGATGATCGCAAGTGTCACTAGTTGTGCAAAAGATAAGAAAGAAATTGTCCCGGGCACGCCTAAGAAACCTGCATAACACACTAATCAGTCATGGAAAAGTGCAGAAATGTAAACAAGCAGAATTTGAAATGTATATACAGCTATCAAAACACAGCAATAAAAGGCATTATATACATAAAACGAAAGAAAGAAATGCAGGAAATTAAAAGTATTGTACAGGCCTTTAGTAAACAGGGGCCCTCTGCCTACTCCAGCCGATTCAAAGATCAATTACACGCTTGAATGGAATAACAGTATTCTCATATATTATGATGAAATAGCAAATACAGTGGGAGTTCAAAAGTACATAACAGCAGCTAACAACTAACTTGTCTAGCGTTCAAAGACGCTTTATTTATAACTGAAGAAGGCGAACTAACTTAATGAAATCTAAGTAATTCAAACAGCTATGTGAAAACACGTAGGCTTGCTATGTCCTCGGATTTAGGCAATGGTCATTGTGGGCATTCAATCCGCTGTTGGATTTATGTTTCCCACCATCTTCACGACTGAGGACGATGCCACCTATTCTTCACGTGCTCTAAAACAGAACACGCAGAGCCGTGCCACCGCCAATGACCTCCGTTGACCGAAGTTGCCTCCTCGTTGACCACGAGCTTTGATGACTGGTTTGGATGATCTGGAGGGACACACACCATGTCCTTGGTTCCACGAACTTGCCCATGTGGCTCTTCTTCCCGGAGGACACCTGGAACATAGCATTTAATAAAACTGTTGCGGAATCCAGGGTTGGCTGCGGAAACTGGGATCAGCTGCGGAAAACCCTGTGTGAGCTACGGAAACACAGCACCTTGAACCAAAATTCTAAACCAAACACAGTCATTAGCATAGTTAGAAAACCATGTAAAAAGTCCTAAAATACAATGATTTGAGCAATTTGATGGAGGGAATGAGTGGAAAAATAAAGAAATGAATAGGAAAAAGAGGTTGGGAGGATGTGTAAAGAAGTGTAGGTTTGAGGCTCAACAACTGGATCAACTGATCATCACCTGTCAAAACCAGATCATCGACATAAAGAACAATTATCAATGGCTTACCTTCTACAATGATGTGGTAAAGGTTTGCATCTGCTTCACTCTTGGTGAACCCCAACTCGGTGAAATAGCTATCGATCTTGGTGTACCAAAAATGGGGTGCTTGCTTCAGCCCATATAGAGCCCTCTTGAGTTGGCACACATGCGACTCATGATCGAAGGTCTCAAAACCCTCTAGATGCTCAATGTACACCTCCTCCTCAATCTTCCCATTGAGGAATGTTGTCTTCACATCCATGTGATGGATCTTCTAACCCATCTGAGTTGATAGTGCCAACATCAATCTGATAGATGAGTACCTTGCTACAGGAGCAAAGGTCTCATCATAGTCGATCCCCTCGACCTGTGAGAAACCTCGGGCAACAAACCTTGCCTTATGTTTCTCAACACTACCATCAGTTGCCTGCTTTACCTTGTAAAGCCATTTGGAACTAACCACTAACTTTTCTTGGGGTCTTGGGACAACATCCCATGCACTGTTCTAAATGATAGAGTCATACTTCTCTACCATTGCATCAGCCCAGACTAGTTGCTGCACTCCCTCCTCGAATGAAGAAGAATTTCAAACCCTACACATAACCAGGGCCATGTACCTAGTGTATCGCTCGGGTGACCTCCTCTGTCTGTGCTGAGAAGATGGCTGTCCCACATTCTCCTGCACATCCAGCATCAATCTGTCAGCTTCCCCTTAGCATTTTTGCCCATCTCTGGAAGTCTCAGCATGAGTGGATGTATCCACTCCCAGATCCTCTGCATGCGGCTACTCCGCATCAATCTGAGGCTCCTCCTCCTTAGGAACTGAAAGTTCCTCCTCTAAGTGCAACTTGAGCTCCCTCTCAAGTGATACTTGCATGGATTTTTGCTCATCAAACTTCATATCCCTGCGTGCCACTCTCCTCTAACTAGTGGGTAGGTACACCTGATAGTTGTGGGGTGTATTAGTGTACCCCACAAGTACTCCCAACTCAGCTATTGGATCTAGCTTCTTCTTGGCATCTTTGGTCACATGACAGTAAACTGATGATCCAAAGATTTGGAAGTGACTCACATCTGGTCGCTTCCCGGAAAAGGCCTCCATAGGTGTCTTCATTCCCAGTATACGGTGCGGGCTTCTATTCTACAAGTATACTATTATATTGCATGACTTAGCCCACAAATGCAGTTGTAGGCTTTGGTCATGCAACATCGCTCGATCTGCTCCCACAATCAATCTGTTCTTCCTTTCAACCACCCCATTCTCTTGTGGGTTATGGGGTGCCATCAACTGCCGTTTAATTCTTTCTGTAGCGTAGAAGTCCTTAAACTATTGGGAGACATACCCTCCACCATTGTCGCTATGAAAGGCTTTTATTTTCTTTCTAGATTCTTTCTTTGCCAAGGATTTAAACTTACAAAACCTCAAGAAGGTCTGATCCTTCTTTTTCATAAAGTAGATCCAACATATACGAGAAAATCATCAATAAAAATAACATAATACCTTTGTTTAGCAGTGGAAGCTGTAGAGAGAGGTCCACAAACATCTGAGTGAACTCGCTCCAGGATTGCTCCAGCTGTAATGTCTTGATTCAGAAAGGAACATTTCGTATACTTACCCAAGGTACAACCTTTACATGTATTCGTCTGCTCTAGTTTTCCCTTGGGAAGTCCGGTAGAAATCTGTTGCATGATCTTTAGGGCTCCATGGTGCAAGTGGCCCAATCTTCTATGACATAACTCGCCAACATGTTGGCTCTGCACCATCTCAGCTTTGTAACTCAATGCAACACAGTCATCTACCTCCAGCTTGTAGAGATTCTTTACTCGAATCTTGATTCACTTGGTCTATCCAGTGCCGATATGCCTAAGGAATACCGTTCCTTTACTAAAGACTACATCATAACATTTGTCTTCTAGCATAGCAATGGACATGAGATTCTTCTTCAGACCTGGTACATACTTTACATCAGTCAGGGTGAGGGGAACTCCATGCTTCCTCTGAAACACAACCGTACCTTCACCTGAAACATGGTACTTTCCATAATTGCCCATATTGATCCGCATCTAGAGATCCTTCTCCTCCAAGGTACTGAAAATATTCTTATCACATGATATGTGGAATGAAGCTCCACTGTCTAGGTACCACACACATCCCACCATGGATGAAACCATGCATGCGATAAGAGAGAAATCCAACTCAAACTGTGAGGCCAGTGCCTCACCATCAAATCCCTTCGAGGATCCCTTCTTGGATTTCTTCTGTGGACAATTTGTAGCATAATGACCCACTTCATGACAACGAAAGAATCACACTTTCGATTTGTCAAAGTTCTTCCCACCATGAGAAGAACTGGATTTGGGAAGGGATGCCTTTACTTTCCCTTTCCTTGCCTTACTCGCTAATGCTAGATTTTCCTCATCATCTTGCTTTGATGAGGATCCATCTTTGGTGCTTTTTCTTATGTCCTCCTACATCAAATCCCACCAAAGTCGTTCCCAATCTGGTAGTTTTTCTCTTCCATTAACTGAGTTGAAAATGGTCTCTCCTTCCCATGGAGTCTTGAGACAATGTGGTCTCGAACTCCCTCCAGGAGGATTCTCCTTGCTCTAGCCACACATTTCTTCCATTCTACCAATTCTGTAGCATCAACTGCTGCCAGCTTGGGGAATTCTTGATTAATGAAATCCTTTAGACCGTTGTCGTCTAATACTACTTCCATGTGATCCTTCCAGGCTATATAATTCAAGCTGCCATCAAGGGCATACTTGGGTCTTAAACCATTGAATGCCATTGGTGAAATTGAGATGTGATAAAAACCTGATTTCTATATTTAGGAACCTCAAACTTTGAACTTCTCCCTTCTTGTATACTATTCTTCACTTTGAACACCTTTGCTCTGATACTATGTAGAAATTCCCACTGTAGATCAACAAATTATGCAATATACTAAAGCAAAGTACAAGATCTACTTCTACAACAAACTTTTCGGAAGCTTAATTGAATACGAGAAAGATCAATTAGAACACATATAACTGAGAATGAGAAATCAATCACACATGAACACAGAAGAATAACCCAGGGAAAGCCTCTGCCTAAAACCCCAATCTCTATATTATCATACAAGTGGGAATATGTTCAAGTTACAAAAAGAATAAGCTCACAAGCTATCCTGCTCCCTCTGCAATCAAACAATACAACTCACAGACTGAATAGACACAAGATATGTCTTCCCTCAGCCCTCCAAGCTTCCTATTTCCTTGTGCAGTTTTTCTTGGGGTCCAATGATGCCACATGTGTGATTGGCCTCATCACACACTCACTAAACCGAAGAAGTAACTGCGCAATCCTAAAGGAATGAATTCCTTCTGCATGCAAGAGATATCCTCCATGGAATATTCCTACAACTAATAGTACACTATCCCATCATCTGATCTCAACTAGGTCTCTATCTGAACTGACATGCATGAGTTATTTATGAGAGAATATTTAGTTATCTGAAGTGTAGCAGTTACATGCATGCATGAATTAACTAACTGAACTCACAATTAGTTCAACAAACTATTTGAACTAATCTAACTGGACTTAACTCAGTTATCTGAGCTAACTAATTACAACTCAATATTACAACTCATCCTTATCTCTTTAAATAATGGATAAATTCCTCAATCAATGGGATACCTATTGCATGTCCCCACATACACTTCATGTGTGATTTTCTACAACTAATTAACTCAAGATGAATTAATTAATTATTTTACAAACAACTACTAAGATCAAATTCGAATTTTACTTCTTTATTTTAGTTCAGGGACTAACTAAAATAGGAAGGTATCCCGAAATGCTATTTATGGCAGTGTTATTTTTACCATTTCTATAATTAGAATTTCTTGTTGCTATTTTCAACATTCCCTGCGACTTGCCCTTCACCTACTACAACCTTTTGTTTTTGCAGTTTTATTTGATTTTCATGTCGTCACTCTCATGGTGGGACTGTGTTTTTGACATGCCGGGTGACATGGATCTAGAGTGCATATCCATTTCTTCTTTTGAAGATGAGATGGATACCCCTACTACTAAAACTTCTCACGGGGCCTCAAGAAGAGGGTCGTGGGAGGATGAACCAGAAGAGGAGCCACCTATCTTCAGGGACACCGCCTGCAACATCAGCAAAATGACAAGGCTCTCTTGGTATAACATTTACAAAGAGTTTGCAAAGCCATACATTCTAGAGACACAAAAGGATTTTCACGTGTACCTCCACATAAAAAGGTCTTGGTTACACATAGTAGCATCGCACCCCAGTCTTCCCTTGCTCGGAAACCATTGAATGGATCTTTCAATGCACAAACACAGAGTCCTAGACGATTAGGGGCCATGATGGGGCACCCATAGCTGCTATCTCCTCAGAAGACATCAGTGCTTACTACAAACTCCCTAAGAAACAAGAGGTTTTCAATACTAGGTGGCTTTTTGGGTTCTCAACTCCAATAAAGGACATCCTAAGGGAGTGGCGGAAAGACCCTTCAAAGTTCCAAGTCAGGACAGATAAGGCTTACAAGACATAGGGATTGCGAAAAGTATATCAGTTAATTGCTGCAATGATGTGCCGGTTGTATGGAAAGCTAGATAGTGACATTTTCTATGGCACCTGGGTTCCCCTCATGTACATTGTTGCCACCCGAGGAACCATTTTCAATTGGGCAAACATCCTATGCTCATCCTTGAAAACAAACATAATGACTGTGAAGCTCCCACAACTGGAACAACCTGTAGAATTCTATATGTCATCATACCTCCTCGACGTTGTTTACTCGAGATGCTACTTCGAAAACTGGAGCTGAAACTGGGACTCATCAACAACCAACCCCGTGCACAACCATTACAAAGTTTTTTGGGACACAGGTTACAAAGGCATTCTAGATATAATCTCTGAAACTTTCATCTGCCCATTGTACCAGCTACTATTTGGGGAATAACCACCATGCATGTCTAAGAGGGCTATGAAGACACTCGTCAAGGTAGAAAATTGGTTTCCCATTGAGGAAGGAACATTCATTATAGTGTTCGGCACCCATAAGCCTCAACATGCCCTACCCAGATTTGCAAATACAAGATGCTCCTACGAGAGCTCTGCTATCAATTGACGCAAGGGTTTACCAAGATACTGGACAAAGGAAAAAAGAAACCCTGGCCTGCTTTCCCTCTCACCATTGGGGCATACGTAGTAGAAAATTTCAAACACGTGGAGGTAGAGGTCGAAGCATTGAAGGGAAGCCATTTCATAACACTCAATTACCGAACATATGACCTGAAGAAAGTCGTGGCTACCCATTGCAAAAAGGAAACATTTAGTTGGTAGTATTCTCATACCCAAAAGGATATTGAAGATGGGGTTATAAACGGGTATAATGCTACAAGGAAAATCAGCCCAAGCAAACAACAGGCTACAAAGGATGAGCCCCAATATAATTCCCAGGAAGACATGAGTCTCAAAGAAAGAGTTTCCACCATAAAGAAAAAGTAGCACAAAGCACCAACAGGCACTCAGGAATTTGAGAAGCAAAAAGGGAAGGAAGATGAAGACCACGAGAGTAACAACGAGGAGGAGCATGCTACACTAGAAAAAAGAAATGCCAGCTTGGCAAGAAATAAATGAGAGCTCAAGAGGCAAAGGGAGTTGGAGAGAAAATAACCTCTAGATTCCAGCAACTAGAGCTAGAGCAAGAAAAGGAGAAGGTAGGAAGAGCAAGAAAAGGAGGAAAAGTTGCGGGAAAAGCAATGGGAAGAAGAAAGGAGAGCACAAGAAGAGGCATAGAAGAAAATGCAAGAAGAGGAGAGAAGAAAGAAGGAAGAGGAAGAGCAGAAAAACGGGAAGAATAAGTTGAGGAGAGAAGGCAGGAAGAGAACAAGAGGTTGGAACAAGAGATGAAGAACATGGAAGATGAACTGGAGAGACTGCGGGCATTAGCAGAGGAAGAACTGACCTAGGCATGAGACAAAGCATGCTTCCTTCATTATATGTACCCCCTACTACTCCCATCACTGGTGGACACCTTCCACTCCAAGAGCTAGGTATCTCAGAGGATCAGGACGGGGAGGTCCTAGATCTTACTAGATTCACTTTTGATGAAATAAACCTCAATATCATACAAGAAAGGAAGATATATTGCAGCAGGAACCCAACTGAGCCGTTGTCAGTAACCACGACCAAGGATATCGTGCCTAACATTACAACAAACCCTCAAATGATTTCCTCGATCAGGACGGCTTTCGCTACCACCACGGAACACAATATGGCCTAGATGAGCAAACAAATTGCAGATTTGTAGAATAGGCTTTATGCATCTGACAAAAGGGCCATCATGGTAGAATAGGAGAAGAAGAAGATGGAGAAAGAGAATGCGACACTCCGTTTAGTACACACAAGCGCATCTGAATTCCAAGCAGCAATTGAGGCAGAAACGGAGACACTAAGGGAAGCCATGGAAATAGCATATGAGGAGATACCTAAAATACACCACACGGTAGCCCCCATCGTGACCATCCAGGCACACACAAAAGAAAGATTCACCATGCTTAACGAGGCTATGACTGATTTGTATAGGATACACAAATGGTCCATCCAGTACCCTGGAGCACCGACAATGGTCCCTAAGAAAGATTCGATCACCATGAAAAATAATAAGGTCCAACTCTGCATCAAAGTTCAGTCCAAAGGCAAATTAACCAAAGATGTGGAGAGGGTACTGGCATCCTACAGGAATCTGTTCAATGGCTTGGAATCAATGATCCAAATTTCATGGATTTCCCTCGATAGGAGAAGTTGGACAGATAAGAAAGTAGGATGAGATCACCAAGGAAGTATAAGCATATGTAGAGACGTATAGACAAGCCACCCGTATGAAGGACATGCCAATCACCAGAGAAAATATCACACGTTATGTGGTAGAACCAGTGAGGCTCTACACCAAACTAGTAACTTTGAATAATCAGGTGCATGCCAAATGGAAAAACCTCATCCCAGATGTACTCGAGTGCCTGCACCGACATGACGAATACCAACCATAGATCACTCCCATTGTAGCAAAATATAACCTGTGGTGCACGTATTAAATGGAACAACTCGGGCTTGACATTCCAAAACTTGCCATTATTAAATTATTGAATCGGATTGATAGTGATTTTTGTGACATTTTGCTACAGTAGCATAGAACACCTTGTGAATATGAAAGGTCATGTACAGTGCCAAAAGTCATGTTGTGAATACGAAAGGTCATGAGGTAGTCCAAGAGTCAAGGGTAGGCCAAGAGTCACTCTCACCCTATAAATACACCCTCATGCCTCATTTGTAAACATATTTTTGTGGAGGACTCTTTTAGGGATATACATTTCTTGAGAGAATTTATGTCCCTTTAATATATGCAAGGAGTGATTGTACGTTTCCACTACTGGATTCTTCAAATGTTTTATGTGCTAACGCCATGGGTATTTTCTTCACTTGATGGATCGAATGTTTCTGATAGTTATTTGATTTTTGGTTTTCTCACATGTTGTCTCATACTCCGAACTTTATGTTACTTCGTATGACTGGTGTTTGATTCACTAACTCTATACTAGTGCTAGTGAACTATTTCTTTGGTATTGTTGTAATCTGTTTTGACTGCACAGTTACATATGCTCATAATTTTTTTATTGTTGTGAACTGATTTACAGTTGTTAAGCATTTTATCTTGGAATACACTTATCTAAAGCCTACTAACAATAACTTTACATAAGGTTTATGTTTTTATGGTTTGGCTATTCATGGTTTATGCGACATAGGATATTTGTCAATTATTTCCTTATATTTATTGAGGTTCATTCTTTCAATGAAGTCCACATTTCACCTTCATCCGAAGCAAACTCTACAAAACTGAACATCAGTCAGTCCTACATACCAGAAGGGATCCCTATCACAAATGGCGTATGTTCTAGTTAGGAACCTACACTGGGGAGATCCCCTTGATTGTTGGTGGAAGATTCCAACCCGTCAATAGAGTATCAACTAGATGTGGGTATAGAACCTTAGAAGTTGGAACTCAATCACCCAAACAAGACTTCCATTTTTTGTCACATTGAACCTACCTAATTTAATGAAGCTCACAAATAATCTAATGCTTCATGATCCTCATTGGCCCCAATTTCCTACTAAACTTTCATTGGATATTCCAAAATTTGAAGGAAATGTCGATGAGCATTTGAGAAATTATGGGATGAGGCTTCACCTTTGGTGCCCATCAAACACAATGATGGATGACTCCCTCAGATTGAGAATAATCTAGTATACAATTATTATGGTAATAAAAAAATGGTATATCAAGCTCAATGAAGCTTCTTTTAGAACCTTTTTGTGTTTTATCAATGACACTCTTGAATCATTTTTAGTTACTTGTTTGTTATGACATGGGAATTGAGATTTTATCCCAATTTTAGTGGGATAATTCCACTCACATATTTGATCACATTTAGGAATGGAAGATAAGACAATGTGTGATTATATCCCATATTCCCAAAGTTTTTTTTTTTTCTTCGAATGGTTCTTAAAGTATTTGTTGATTTTCATATCAAAGGATGCAATCTTATCAAATGTCACCACAGAAGAAGAGGCAAATTTTAAAGCCCAACAAATTGATTTGGTTTATTCCTAATCTAGGGTTATATATGAGAATTTTCATAATTCAATAAAGAATATATAGACCTAGAGAAACCAAATCTTTGACCATGTATTGATGGCATGTTTGGTTCCATGTATAATGTTGTGGCTAGTTAAGTGATGAGCCAAATGAGATGAATGTCGCTACATCCACTTGTAGCTACATAAGCTATTTCTTCAACCTCTCTTTAGTCATATGATATCCACACTATGTAAACATCTAATCCCAAGGGTAATGATCATTTTAGAAGAAAGAGTAAAAAAAAATATAAGAAAGGTGATGAGGGAAATGTGAACAACAATAATGTTGGTGCAAGTAAGAAAGATATGAATAATTTTAAATTTCATTGCAAGCTTTGTAAGGAAGACCAAATGCCATATCAATGAACAAACTTGAGAAGGCGCGATGAATATTGGCTCAATAGGAACTCACCAAAAAATCATCATGTTGAATAACCATTTCACTCCTCATAGCTAGCAAATGTTTCCTGGATTTTCCAATAACCCTACAACACCACAAGGGGGAAACATGATGAATGTGTGCATTTGTGAAGGAGATGTTAATTCTTAAAGAACATCTCATAATTACTATTATAGATATTTTTGGAAACTGAAACCCCAATCATATATGTCTATAAGCCAAGGACTTCTAAGTCCCTAAAAGTGTTGTTTCACACCCTAAAGGAACAAGGTCAGCTGATTACATCATCTCCCAGAAGTTCTCCATGGAAAAATGCTCAGAACTGGACCATACAGACTACTCAGTGCTAAGGGTGCGATGCATCTCACTTGCTCAGTGTAAAAAGTGCGATGCATACTGGAAAGCCCTTCTGTAGGGTGCGATGGGCGAGAGTAGACAAATGGCAGAGACAGTTTGCAAGGTGGATGATCATGGACTCTTCCATAAACTTCTCCTGTGACACTTGCCTCTCCGAATTCACCCAGGGATGAGTAAAAGATCATGAATCTCCAAGTGGAACTAAGAAATATCAGAGAGAGGACACTAATCAAAATACCAGAAGCTGACTCACCCCCCTGCAAACATCTATATATGAATCCCTCATCCCAGAGATCCAGAGGTTGGAATCTTGTATTTTGTAAGGAAGTGCTATTGATTTCTTGGTGGAACATCATAGTGTTGGGTGATATAAGCTTTTCATGAGGTGAAGAAGGGCTTTCATGCTGGGAGGATGACGTTGGGTCAGATCAATGGGCTGTAATCCTCTTTGCTATTCTTTCTGTTAATAAAGCTATTCAAGTTTTCCTCCACATTCTTGTATGTTCGATAATATATACATTTGTGTGGTCAATATATATCTGGTCCTATATTGTTTATGATTGTATACCTCTGTACTTCGATAGTGTTATGCTGCTTTGACTTTACAGGTGCTCTTTGAAGCGGGGTAAGCAAGGAAGGAGCGGCAAAGATCTGTCAGAAGGGAGAGGACACAAGAAAGGAACCAAACACAAGATTGAGGTTGGTACTCTGCTTCTCTCCTGTCTACTTCTCATAAAGGAAAACAAGAATAAATTTAGTTTGTTTGTTTCTAAGATAGCTACCCATCTTAGTGGGACTAGTAGCTTTGAGTGGACACTAGATTTCCCGATAACAAAATGGAAACTCCACTGGGGAGCGAATAGCTTGTTTGCTTGTCTATATTTGTTTTCCTTATAAACTATAGATGGAGCCTGAAGTTAAGCTAGCTAGCCTTCGAACTACATTTGCTATACAAGTGCAAAGTAGATCAATGCTGCTTCAGTCTATCTCTAGGTTTTGTTTATAAACTGAACAATCGATTTGCAAACATCCTAATTACCCTGGTGGTGGCTCTAGTAACCTCTTTAGATCAACCCCTGTGATTTCTATTTACTGACTATCATTTGCTCGACCTAAATCCCTGAACTAAGCTGCAAAATGTGACCAAGAACCAAGTTAAAGTCTCATCCTGGTATCGTTGCACCCTCTCTTCTAGGAAATCTGGATGCATCGCACCTCCCGTGTGTAGTAGGTCAGATGCATCCCTGTTTCCCTATGTTATAGGTGCGATGATTAGAAAAGGCTAATTTTGCCTTTAGATTTTGGTTTTTCTTCACTCTTTTCAACTTTATTCAAGAGTTTTGCTGTCTGTGATCAGTATACCACTGTGGAAACTCCCTTCCTTTCCATTATCCCACCTCCATCGTGCAAAGAATTGTGAATGTTTTTATGTATTGTGCGCCATTCACAGTTCTCTTTTACAAATAAGTAGCATAATCGTGCTGTCGTCTTTTGATTTGGAAATGTCGCAAGTGTTGTTTTCAATAAAAGAAGAGGATCCTATTATTATTGATGGTTGATTATACTGTTACTCTTGTAGTTGATTTGAATTAGTAGTTTTTCCAAGTGTCGAAAGCAATTTTCAATTCAAATCGCAAAGTGTCATCATTATCTTCCTTTAATTTTTTGGAGAGAAAATTGTTAGTACTGTCGCTTTGAAAAGATAATTCAGATTTGTACTCAGCATTCTTTTTGTCATTCACACATTAAGAGAGTGAAAAAAAATACATGCATGTGCATTTGCATTTAGATTTCTTGTTGATTTGATTCACGACAGTGCATCTAGTGTGTGCTCTCTGCTCTATGTTGAAAGAATCTCATTTCTCTTTCCTTAGTAGCTAGGATTTTCATTGCAAAAAGAAGATTAAATGATTGTTTATCATCTTATATTGCATTTTAGGAATTATATATCTACATCACGCGGTGAACTTGAAAGGAAAATTTCTTAAGAAAGATCAGCTGTAAAATAAATTCAATGAACATAAAAACACTTTGGAACCTAACGCACAACATTTAGAAGTCTAGGCTAGAGACGTATTCTAGCATCGTAAAGCCTGGTAACTATCGCTTTCATTGTAGGTTTGGTGATTCCTCTTCTTTGAGATGACAAGTGACAGTATGGACTTGTGCTCCCATGTACCATCGAGTATATATTGGTAGACCACAATAGGTTATATCCTTTATCCTTAGGAAGCTGTGTCTGCCGCCCTATCAATTGCAATGCACTGAACACAACATTCGGGAAGATTGACTGTCGTACCGTAAAAAGTATTCTGCAGTTTTGCGATTGGTTTGGTAATCCATCTGTCTAGATTTCCAGAGTAGTCTCTTTCATTCCTTTTCAAACTCCTTAAAAGAAAAGGTCCATCTGAGCACTTGTCACCTCAAGATCATTAAAAATCGAAGGCGACTAGAGTCATCTTTTGCTTTTTCTCGACTCTTAAAAATTGAAAAAGAAAGTTATGTTAAAGCATCTAAAATTTATTTTAATCAGAATAATATCACTGTTCCCGTATTGGTCTTAGGTTGAGAAAAGTGGAGTCCACCAACCAAGGGTTTCCCCTTGGAGGAAATCCTAATCCTTTCTCCTCTTGGGGAGATGTTGGTGCACCTCATATGGCTACATTGTCCCTTCCAGGATTGACAATCAGCTTGCCAATATGGCTCTTCTTGACCTTTGTCGTTCAAAGCACCATGATTCCTGAGCAATCAAGTCAGCAACTAGGTGATACTAGAGTTACCCCCCAACCCTCTGCTTCTCTTGTTTCTCCCTCCCCTCCTTCCTCTTTGCTTGGTGAAGATGGTAAAGCTAAAAACCAAGTCACTGAGAAGAATAAGAAAGGGAAGGAGAAGGAGAAGAAGAAGAAGGAGCCAAAGGCGAAGAGGGGAAATCATGCATCATCTATCAAAATCCACACACTGCACCATCCAAACCCAAATCTCCATGTGTCATTTGCAAAGGAGACCACTATCATCGAGATTGTCCTTGCATCCCTCGGATCTTAAGGGACTAGTCTCCTCGTTTGCAAAATCCGGTGTTGTCAACCTCTGACAATCATGTTGAAAGGACACCGTCAACTAGTGAGAGCGAAGTCTCTGGACATAAAAGAAAATGTAAATTTCCTTGTAAACTGTGTGAAGGCGATCACATCATCCACCATTGTCCCTTCCTAGATGAAGCTAAAAGAGTCTTGGATAACCGTCCTGCTTCACTGCTACGACTTCCTCCTAGATACAAGAAACTCTTGCCGAGTCCATCACTAGTTGAAAATCTAATCGACATGCCTTTCTGGTCGGTCGAAGCATCTGTCATTGAAGATAAACCCTCTGAGTCCATGTCAGACCAAATTCAACGGGTCGAGATAGCAGTCGACCCAGTCTTATCTTCAGAAGGTCCATCTTCAGATGATATAGTCACCTAAGAGAATGAGAACGACACCGTTCAAATTCTTTTCGTAAACACAGACTCCGATGAACATGGGGGAAATCTACCCATTCCTCTACCATAGGAAGGAAGTTCGTCAGAGTCATATCCGGCCGTCTATTCGGTCCCACCTCCAAGCAACCTAGTCGTTTCCTCTGATTGGTATCTACTAGGCAGACCCTGTTTACCGTCTAATGTACCATTCTGAATCATTGTACAAGCTACAGAATGGTCATGGTCAGTACTAGCATAGATTAAGGGGCTTCTGTGAGTATCCTTTCCTCAACTACTTGGAAAGCGATTGGTTCGCCATCACTTATGCCTGAGATGTGAAATCTAACAAGCTTTGACAAAGGAACCAGTCGACCGTTAGGGATCCTTCCAAATGTGCCTATAACTTTGAGAAGGAAAACCGTTTATATGAACATAATGGTAGTCCAAGGACCTTTAGACTATAATCTACTCCTTGGGCATGACTATATTTATAGCATGGGAGCCATTGTCTCCTCACTCTTTAGAGTAATGTGTTTTCCACATGAAGGCAGAGTGGTCCAGCTCGTAGACCAGCTTTCGTTCCCTGGCTCAAACATAGCTAACAGTAAAATTCCATCCCTAAATGGTATTTTCACACAAGGAATGTCTCATCAATCTCCAGTCCATCCACCTAAAGAACGCGAGTAATTCGGGGGTCATGACTGAAACCCAGGGGGCATGCACCCTGCTCTGTTTTGGCAGGAAAACTCTAGGTATAGAGTAGGTTTCCGTGAAGGATATATGACCGGTTCGACACCCATCCGTATAGGAAGATGGGATTAGACTAGAATAAGATACCTCCATTAGAAGGTAGGCCTTTCCTAATAGAACAAATGTTTTGTTTGCAAATTGAAGGGTAACCTAGAAACTCTACTTCACTATACCTTGGGGCATGCAAACCTTTTTACATGCAAGTGAAGAGCGACCATTTATTTTCTTAGTTTGTAGATTCTCAAACCCTTTAAACTCATAGGATTGGTCGTTCCTAGCTTGCATAATGAAAGGATACGGAGCAAAGCTTCAAGTGGTGCAAGCTCCATAAAAATGGAACCTATCGATGAGACATCCTTATTATACGATTGGCATGAGCAATTTTTATGCGAAGTTCAAGCTCGTTAAAAATTAAACCTAAGCGATGAGAAAATGTTCCCCCCAGAGTTTAAGCTCATTAAAAAATGAACCAATCTCCGGTAAATAGCCATTGCGAACACATTATCATCATCTTTTGAGCCCTGGTCGTGTTCTTACCATCACCTCCACTCTGTTTTAGCTGATCATACACCTCCATTTGATTGTTTTCCCTTTTGAGGAACAGTTGTGGTGAGTGATTCTGTTAGCCATCCTTGTGACACTGTCGTGATTGGAAAATTCCAAACCTTACCTGGAATCAGCTGCTACCCCAAAATATCACTCGTTCCTCAAAAAATGAGTCTCCTTTAAGCTCTCTTCATCTGAATCGTAAAATATGAAAATATTGCCAAGAAATTGGCCTCTCTAGCTCGTTAAAGCTATCGGAAGTGTTATTCCTCCTCTAGATTTTAATCTTTTTGAACTTGAGGGATTATTACACAAAAAGATCGAGACCTTGTCTTGTTCGGCTCATTAAAACTATCAAAAATTCATCCCTTTCATATTATTTTATATTTTTTCAAGCTTAATGGATTATATGACGAAAAAGGATTATTGGAGTTTCCTTTCCATCCCTTTTTAGACTCTCTAAAATTGAAAAAGGACCGAGTTATCATTGTCGTTAAACTCGTTAAAGGCAATAGCGACAAACTTGTCCATATAGACAAGAACGAGTTTCACTGTCACTAGGCTCGTTAAAACATAGCGACGGGTTTGCCCGAAGGGAAAATTATAGAACAAGCATATGTTATCCTCCTCAAGATTGATAAAAGTAAAGAGCTACTGGTCAGCAATGACTGGGGAAAAATTGGGAAGAAAACTTCAAGAAACTTTATTGGTAGCAAGTCGCTCTTGAACATGACACTTTCACTCCATGTCTGAGTCAGGTTGGGTTATTCCATTCGCCGGTCATATTACCATTGGTCCATCGCACCATCCATCTTTGGGGTTAATGCTACCAATCCATTCCAGTGTCGCTGGTATGTTCAAGAGAAGTCGCTCAGAGAATTCACCCATGTCTCATCCACTTCAATACATTCACACTCCATTCTTCCATGACTGCGACCCTGAACCTTGTATCATCAGATCATTTTCACCTCTACAAAATCATTTGCTCCGTTCCATGTCGTAGATGTGGGATTCATTAAGGCCATCCTATGATGAGTCACTTCTTGTCAACATCAGCTCATTATCCGAGAAGTTGACTTGGGAACAACCCTTTCAGTACTTTGAAGCTTGCATGCCTCAATGGCAAGTTTCTCACTTACGACGATAAGTTTACATCAATGACCTTCGACCAAAAGATTTTACGTGGTGTTCGATGCCAAATCCCTTTTTCACACCATGTGAATTGTATTGTCGTACCTTGAGGGTCATCATCATTATCGGTGATTCCTCTCACGCCTGTTAACAACTTACATCATTGGCTGGTAATCAGGTGATGTCTTTCCATGTT